>JBAMYA010035998.1:0-15626 GCA_037176975.1 Arrhamphus sclerolepis | reverse complement strand
AAAGAATTTAACAAATGTTTTGAAAAAATTGTGCAAAAAAAACTTAAGTTTTGTCAAAACCCATGGTTACTTTAAAAAAAAAAAAAAAAAAAAAAAAAGTTATTTTAGGACAAAAAGTTCAAATTATTGTTATTTTATGTCAAAATGTTGCAAAAAGATGAAAGTTTTTAGGTTAAAACTGCACAATTTACCACCTTTGTGACTGGTTTTGGTAAAAGAAATCTGAATTTTACATTTGAAAAAGTCTATTTATTTATGCAAATTTGTGATTTTACAAGAAAAAAAAAAGTGATTTTAGTACAAAAGTCTCAATTTTATGATAAAGGTAGCAAATTTTGTAAAGTTGTCGATTTTATGACCAAAAGAAAATCACTTTTCTACTCAAAAATATGTGTTATGGTGAAATTTTAGATTTTAGACAAAAGATATGGCTTTTTTCTTTTTTAATTTGTGATTATACAAGAATGAATTGTGATTTTTAATACTAAAGCCTCAATTTTATTATTAAAAGTTGTAGATTTTGTGAAATTTGAGATTTTATGACACACAAAAAAAAAACAAAAAAAAAAAACAACTTTACGTTTGAACGTAGAAATTATCAAGAAATCGGATAATATAGCTGTTTTTATATAATAAAGAACAACACCGCTGGTCTAAACTATGCCTACACAATTTTATTCATTACTCTTGCTTACATTATGTATATTTTATTTCTTTATCCTCCATTGTTCTAATTCCTTTATGTTCCACTTTATTTACCTTAAGCACATCTTTATTTTTCATTTCTAAGGTTCCTCCTGAAGAGAACATGTGATGCCTCTCGGGACTTGCAGATGAAGCCTTTCAGACCACAGATGTGGTTTCAGAATCATCAGATATAATAATCAATGTTAGGCAGCTGATTTACACTGCCTTGAGCTATGAATGATTGTTTTTAAATAATACCAAGGTTCTTGTAATAACAGCTGTTTGTGGAAGTCCAATGTCTGTTCAAACCTGCTTTACATGAGAGGATTACAGTTAGATTACATTATTAAACTAATAGTTTGGTGTTGTTGTGCATGAAGACCACTGCCTGGCATTTAGTTGCATTTTTGACATCAAATGTGAGCAGAGTTTTCCTGCTCCTTTACCAGCCCACCAGTCCAACTACTGTCACTTCCACGTGCACCAGCGGGTCAGTGTGCACGCGAATTTTAAGTTTTGTTCTGGTGAGTTCAGAGGTGGTTGGAGCGGGATGGTTAGTGAATGGAGGCGTGTTGGAGCACGTCTGCTCTGGAAGCAGCACTGCTGTCAGTTACAACACAGAAACAAGCATGTTGTGTTTACGTGCGTCTTTTGTAGCGCTGCTCCTCAGGACAAGTCTGGAAACGCACAAGTGTCTGTTTTACCAGTTTAGTAATCATGGAATTTTCAAAGGAAAAAGGGGAAACGTGTTTAAACAAGGCTCAATGATTTTCATACGGCAATACTTTCGAAAACAATGTATCTGAGCAATGCAAGTGAAGTTACATAAATCATGTAAAACATCAGAGATTTCTGGTTTAAAACCCCCCAAACACAATTACTGATCAACTCTAAACCTTTCAAATGACGCAGATGGAGCTTCTACTTTTGCTCATGAAGTTTTCCAGTCTTCTTTTGAAACGTTTGTCTACAAAGTTACCACTAGGTGGAAGTAGCAATGCAGGAACAGCAGCATGTGCGTCAGTAGAACCATCGAAACAGCTCAGTCCAGCTTTTCATAGCTTCCCACAGAGTTTAGGACTCTCCCATGAGCCAAAGCTTTCATCTACGTCCATGATTTCATCCATTTGCTCTGGAATCACAGGCCTCATCACTCCTTCAGGACAGATACACTTTAGCTGGGATATACTGCATTTATAAAATATGTGAACCCAGGAAAAGGAATATTGCAAGAGCATTAGAAGCATACGGAGACAGGCGCAGTAGATGGTAAAGAGGAGCTACCTGCAGGAAGCTCTTCAGAAAGGTTGCAGCTTTTATCTTTAAATTGGGTCACATATTATATCCATCCTTAGGCAGAGTTCTCATTCTCCTCATCTGTAATTTATAGGACGGCAGAAGATCAGAACTTTCACTGCCTGTGTGTCCTTTTCAGATTGCAAGCATGCATGCATTCTTTACTATTTCGCATCTCATAAATGAATAATACTCGTTGTGTTACACAAACCAACGAGTCTCCCTCTCATATTTGTTCAGTGCTTGTCTGAACTTCCCATGAGCACATTTCAAAGTTCACCTATAGCACACGCAGTCAAACAGGGTTCACCAGGTACAAGAAAGTCCTGCAGCCCACTGAGGGTCTGCTTCAGTAAATATGCTGTCACATGTCAATCCGGGACTAGAAATGTCATGCTACAACAGGTGACATGAGATCCGGCGGATATACTGATCAAATCTAACTTTTAGTGCAAGCAAGAGCTGAATAGTTGGATCTCTGACACCACCCCCTGACGCGCAGGCTGGTGCTGCTGGGAACATTCTTGGTGCCTGCTGGAACATGTGGCGCACACGCAGTGTCAGTTGTCAGCTGTCCAGTTGTGCGCTCTCGCTCGACGGGATTTTCTTTGGAAGTTTCAGGGTGTGAGTCGACGCGGCTGCCGGGAGGACGCCACCCAGCCGCGCCGCCGGATCCTCCGCCGCGCTCCTGCCTTCCTCTCCCAGGACGCAGGGCACAAAAGCCCGAGCCGACACGCTTCAACAGCTGGGGATCTACGCGTTTTCTTCTCTTCACGCATTTGGGATGGTTCTCGGCGGTTCCGCGCGGCTTTGTCCTCTCTGGGATTAACGAAATGAAAGTGACGGTGTGCTTCGGGAGGACGCGGGTGGTGGTTCCGTGTGGAGATGGGAATATTAAGATCCAGAGCCTGATCGAACAGGCGGCCATGAGGTATAAAAAGGCCATTGCAAAGGTAAGTTTTTCCCTCCCTCTTGCACACACACACACGCACGCACACGCTCACTCACTCGTGCCCGAGAGTGATTTTGTAACCAGTTTGGAGCTTTAACATGGCGCTTTTCTCAGGCACAGAAGGCGAAAAGCCGAGGGCTGCCCCCGAACTGGAACCAGCGGGGACCCCCAGGGGCCCCTGGTGGGGGGACAGTTAGGGGGCCCACACTTTACACTGTCTCAAACAGATGATGATCCGGACTTAAAGTCAGTGATAATTTGCGAAGAGGAGAAGCAAAAACGCCCACTTTATTTATTTATTTATTGATTGATTGATTCGTGAATTTATTTCTTTTGTCTCCCAGTTCGGACCTTCATCGTTTTTTTTAAATCACGTGACACTGAAAGAGATAAAAGGTTACAATAAATTCAGGAAGTGTTCAAGGATTCAAATGAACGCGGAAAACAGCGCCGCGTAACACGGTAGAAACTATATTTGGGATTATTCTGCACACTAGAGCTAAGTTGTTGTGATTTAGGCAAACATTTTAGTGTGTATCAATGTCTGCAGGACACTCACAGTCAAGAAAAAGTAATATATATATATATATATTACACAGTAATCAGTTCTGTTGAGGTCACTTTTAAGACCTGGACCAGATGATTTTCTTACTGTGTCCTGATATGTAATTACATTATAGCCTACATGAATGCACTCTTTCCCTCTTACTCGCTTAGAAACAAAGTTAATCCCAGTTTCATGCTGGCTTGTAAATCTGTGTGAAGTCCCTGTGCCAGAACTGAAGGAGGACACTAATTGCTTTTCCCTTTGAGGGTTTCTAGTGGCTGCGTTTTAAAGCCCGTTTAATGACTAATGAATGAATTCAAGTTTGGAACAGTTGCCGTGGTCATTGACAACACTTTCTCCCCTCTGGTGCTTTCATCACTCACCCATACTGGGTTTGTGATTTCTTTATAGTAGATCACATTTAATTTTCACAAATGAATGACCTGCCTCTTTCCCTTCTATAAAACACGTACATTTAGTGTACGCCACTGCAGGCAAACAGTGATGAAGTAGGCCCACACTCACACCACAAGCATGTCCTCCTTAGACACACACCGGTAATCACATGCACATTCATTCCTCTGTTTAGCAGAGCTCGGTGGTTTGCTTTGCTTCAGCAGAACGGAGGCGACTGGTGCATTGATCCGTGCAGCCGTATTGTAAATGTAGAGGTGTACCTTTCGTCTGGAGAACGCCTGGCTTTGTTTTGTTTTTTTAATACTATGTTCTGAGCAAGACGAGACCTTTGGATTGCAGGCACATGTAATCACTCATAGGTCAGTTTTATAGGCTAATATTTTACAGCAGCTGGCAGGAACATTTAAAAGTACCAATCATGTGTTTCCAAATTGCCTCCCTGCTTGTAGATATTGTGCAACTTTTTTTTTGTATGAGCTCAAAGCTAAAATCCTGTATGTTTTAACGTGTCTTCTTTGTGGTTGCCCGGATGTTGAGTGATCTTTGAACGCACAGAGATAGCTAAGCTGAACTCAATCACACCGTGACACATGTTTCACTGGTGTACCTCATCTCCCCTGGGGACTCTTGATGGTTTAGTCACAAAATCAGTGGAACCAGAAAGCATCAGTCTTCCTCTCAAGCACCATCAACATTTCTGTCAATGTGGTTTACAGAATGCACAGTCATGAAGGATTCATGCTAAGCTGCCTCCCATTCAAAGCGGTTGCTTTTACCACTCAGCCAGTCAAATGATGCTTGTTTGCGTTCTTCATTTTTTCATGGTGGCAAAAGAAGGTGGTATTTAGTTGGCTTTTTGTGGCCGTGACTGGAAGGTTCTTGCATCTGGCTTATACACTGTTTGGTACAAATAACAAATGATCCGTAATTTGTGGAAGTAACCCTTTGAAGAGCTGAGTTTGAAGATCACGTTTCTCCCATTTCTTCCCATTATTTCAACAGCCTGGAAGCACATAATTACACTTTTTCCTCCTCAGATTCCCCCAAATACAGACCTGGTGACAGGTCCAAACATATCCAAGTTGCTGAAATACAGTAAAACAGAATTTCCTTACAGGAAAATTCAGTCAGGGTTAACTAATTTGTACTTTTCCATATTACGCTTTTATTTGCCATCCATTATATCAGCAGCGTATTACGAGCATGTGTCCTTTGGCTTCTGGGAAACTGATTTTTCTATCCACAGTCCTGGTCCACAACGATGCTAATCAAATCAGTCATCATAAAATAAAAAGCGCCTATGTGTAAAAGCCCTAAGAGCTTGTTTATTTGTGGTAACTGATTATATTACTTGATGCAGAGATATTGAGACGATGTTGACTCGCTGCAAACAGCCTTTAGCATGTGCTGAATGTGTTATTGTCCTCATGTCAGTCCTTTGCACTTTTCTGAATTACAGGCATTTTGCAACAACTTTTTAAACAAACAAAACATATCATTTAAAAGTCACTTAGAGTTCAGTCTGGATAAGAAACAAGTGTGAGGGAATGCTTTGACTCTGCAGTAAAAGTATTTGCTCTCTTGTCCTTAAAATTTGATTAGGAAATTTCTGAAATACTGATACTGTGTTTTATTTTCTCTTGCTAGACCAGGGCTTGTATATTATTCTGTAACTGCTCTGTGGCGATGCCAGCAGACACCTGCTACATGTCAGCCTGTTGCTGCCACTTGGGAGTGTCTCAGAAATCTGTTGAACCGTCTGAAGTTGGACTAAAACCAGGTATTAAGAGAATTGAGATTGCCTGGGGGAGCTCTTATTCTTGGATATAATGGGAACTAGCCTTGTGAGCACTTTAAACTGGTTCTCTGTCCTTTTTGGCATTTATGTACACGTGTATGTCATACTCAGCTAGAACCACATCTCTGGTGAGAACCTCAGGACTACCAGCATTTTTCCTCCATCCCCGTCCATAGGAGTGTGTTTAAGTTTTGTGTTAGTTTGGTCATATAGCCGGTCTAGTTTGTGAGCAAACACACTTCCTCCAGCAGCACCTGATTGTTGGGAACGTTCGCAACGTTCCCCTTCAGGGAAAGCACATCTTAGGTTGATAATCCTCATATTCTCAGGTACAGATCAAACATGAGCCTGTGCTTGTGCAGCTGGACAGAAACAGTCAGCAGTGAGGATGTTGGCGAGCCTTGGAGAGCGTTGTCAGCGCTCATTATCTCACTACACTTGAGCTGAGCGGAGCTGCAGTGTGAATGGTGAGTTGGAGGGTGGGGGGTGGGGGTCTGTATGCACTACTGTATGGGCTGAATGGAGAGGGCCATGCAAGATGATGGTTTGCAGTTTGATTGATGATAACAGAGAATGAGCTTAAACCAAGTTGCAGTGCTTGATTTCTGAAGCAGAGGAAGGTGCAGAGATCAAGGACATAATAACCACTTACACTCCTTCTTACATGTAAATTCTCCCTTGGCATTTCTTTTTTTGTCTTCTGTTTTGCTTTACCCCACCTCTTCATGTAATTATTTTCCTCTTGCGTTAAAACATCACATGTGCAGCTTTAAAGATCACAAGATGGAGTTTGTCCAGAAACTCCACATATCTGCACTGCTCTCCCTCATCGTTACTCTTCTGAGATCTAAACGAGGCATCGACTTGATTGTTTTGGTTTCTGTTTTGTTTTAAATTGTCATTTATTTGGAAATAACAGCAGGTGCTACGTTCACAGTCAGAAATCTGCTGCAGAAATTAAACAGAATTGTGAAGACAGATTACAGCGAGAGGAGCCTGTGATTTTACATCCTACATATTCAAGTCCTCCATCCACTGTTTTGACGGAACTTTCAGAATTAATTTTCTGGTCTCAGAATGTCTCCTCCTGGTATCATCGACCCACTGTTGTCTGTGTCCAGCTGTTTTCCAGTGGTTTATTCCAGTCACTTTCTCTTATTTAAGAGACACAGTCAGTGCTGAGCGCAGGGACAGATGGGCCTGCTCAGCTAGGATAAAAATAAAAGTCAAGTGTCTGTAAATGTCTTTCTAGAGTTTAGTTAGCAGTTTCATGAGTGTAATGTTCATACAGTTGTGTCTGGCTTGTTTTGTTGAGCTTAAGCTGCAAGATCCTACCAGAAAAGATGCTTTAACACCTGATTTCCGGGCGCTGGCGGCAGCACTACAGCCTCTGCTGATTTACAGCAGGCATCAGTGATGGTCAACGGCAGGACATGGCCTGGGCCCATCAACGTGCCAGGTGCTACTCCATTATTCAACTGAGCTTAATGCAGTGGTGGGGGGTGTTAAACGATCACATCAAAGAGGAGACTAAACAAACCAAGTTTATGGCAGCTATGCTCAATGAGAAGACTGACTTCAGTAACACAGCGCAGGAGAGCTATGACTGTAGATCTAAATGAGCGGCTCAGTGCTGTGACTTCCCAGGCCCTTTTGTACATTGTTATGCACACATATTGAATTTAGTGACGTCCCAGGGAGCATCAAAAATTAAAGAATGCAAGATATTTGACTTGGAATTTTAATACCAGGCTGCTGTGCACTGTTAATGACAAAAGAGTTGAGCTGGCTGAGCTTTCCAGCGTATCCCCGAGCACGCCGAAGATCTGTGTGCCAGATTAAAAGTTTGGATTTCTGTTACTTTCCTCCGTCTTTCCTTTACTGGCATTTTCAGCATTACTGATGTGTTCTTCGGTATTCTCCAAAGCAAGACCGCAGACATGCAGTTTAGTCTGGACAGGGTAGCAGACTTTTACCAGTGTTGAAAGGCAGGACGCTGAATTCAGTGGGATCTATGATGAGTCTGCGCAGGCGGTGAGTCAGTTGATGCACTTCAGAGAGCTGCACGTGGTCTCATCGACAACATATTTGCACAAGTCAGGAACAGATTTAAAGATCAGAAAAGAGTGATGTTGGTTGTATTTCAAAATGGACCCCAAGCATTTTGAAAAATTCGAGCATACATTTCATGACGGGGTTGTGGGAGTGGGGTCCTGCCTCAAGCAGAGGAGTATCTCAGGGTCTTGTTCAGGTGATTGACAGCCGGATTGGCTCTGCGTCAGTGGTAATGTGGACTCTGTTCCCGTCTGATATGGTGAAGATGGAGCTGAGCTCTGAGAGACTCTGTTCACTGGTCTCCCTTTGTTCCTACTCTGACTTATGGTCATGAACTGTAGGTAGTGACTGAAAGAAAGAGATACAAACGGCTGAAATATGTTTCCTCTGGTTGCCTGGACTCGATCTTAGAGAGATTCAGGGCAGAGTTGCTGCTCCTCCACATCGAGAGCAGCCAGTTGAGGTGGTTCATGTGGTCAGGATGCGTCCTGGATGCCTTCCTGGGGACGTGTTTCAGGCAACCAGGAGAAGACCACGAGGAAGACCAAGAACACACCGGAGAGATTAAATCTCTCTGCTGGCATGGGAACGCCTTGGTGTCCTCCTGGAAGAGCTGGAGGAGGTGGCTGAGGAGAGGGAGGTCTGGCCCTCTCTGCTTAGGATGCTGCCTCCACAACCTGAATCTGGATAAGTGGATGGACGGACGGATGGATGGACATTTCCTGATGTAGAGTTTGGTGCCCTGTTTGACCTCAAGAGACTCAAAGCTGAGCTTAAAGTCACATAGAATATAAGTTTAAAGTGATTTCCTGGCATTTCTGTGGAGGTTGGACCTTGCAGGAGACATATCAAAATTTTATGCTCGCGCATAAGTGATCCTAACAATTCCAGTGTCGATAGCCTCCTTGGAGTTTTTGTTCTCGGCTCTCAAGCTGAAAAAAGACAAACAAACAAGGCTGTCTTTGGCGCCGCTCCAGAAATATTGCTAAATCATCTGAATCAAAAAGGACAAATGCATGAGGATGTACTTTACTTTACTTACACGTGATGAGTGAGTTGTATATGACAACTCTTGTATTCTACACAAAAACAACCAATCAAATTTCTTCCTGCTTGTCACAGAAATAAGCCATGGTCTTAGACTTAGTCCCGCCCCCTGTGTATGGTTTATTGGCTGGCTCTATCTGTGCAGCATAATTAGCTGATGAATGCGTTGAAAAGTTGAAAAGTTCCGACCATTTGATGGCAGCAACGCTGTTGATGTGACACATGTAACCCAGAAGTCAGTTTGGTCATGGTTGGCCAACGCACTTTGGTCACCCTTGCTTGCTTTAAATGTGCTATTTAAATACATTTGACCTTTACCATCACGTAGTGGTTGTAATTGGTGGAGTAGTCATGATGGTCATGTCTGATAAATGAATATCAGTAAAATACAGTATAACTGTTAAAGCTGTTTATTGGTCCAATTCATATTTGATTATTTCCAAAAAAAAAAGGTCCAGAACTGTTTCCATAATTTCTGCACACTTTGACCTAATTTTCGTAGTTTTATGTTTAACTCCATTAGAACCGCATCCTGGAGCCATTTACAGAAATGTTGCCTTTATAATAAGAGGAAATAAAACTTGGAATCTGGCTAAAACGGAAGAATTTCAGACTAATCTTGGAGACTTGAGGAACACGGAGGTTCGGGAGGTTTCTCTGCTTGTAGAGACAACCTTGTTGTAAATAGACGCTATATGAATAAAATTTGCTTGAACTGAATTCATATTTGGCAGCAAAGACAGTGACATCACACTCTGGGATCGTTTTCTAATCGAAGCAGCGCCTCTCTGCTGGCTCCTCCCTGGCCAGGATCATCCATCACAGGTGTTCACAGCGGTTCAGAGGCAGTGGATGGCACACACATGGCAGGGAGGCACGCAAAGGCTACAGCCTGCAAAGCATCTGGATGTTGAAGGGAAAGCTTTTAGCAACACAGACAAATCTAGGATTTCTGGCAGTAACTACTGAACCCAGCGAGCGGGCAACCTGCCATGTTGTTTTCTGCTCGTCTGAGTATGCCACGGCCGTGCCAGTCCGTTGTGTGACTTGTTTTCCAGTTGTGTTGTGTAGATGCTGTGGTGGGATGTTCATTGTCAGGGTCAGTCTCATGTGTGACTTGTTCTCATTGTTGATGTGGTTTTTCAGATTCTTGTGTTTCTGGTTTTACTGTATTCATCCACTGTCCTTGAAGCTCAATACCAGAAATTCCTTTTGATGTCAAAACATTTACAGATTTAACAAGATGCTCAATGTAAAATGCTGGGCCTGCTGGATATAAATGTTTACGTGCGCGTCTCCTTCAAAGAGCTTTCTCCTCTTTGGACTTACCATGGTCTGATGGGGCTGTCATGTTAAAACCAGCTACGTTGTGTTTTCTGATCTCAGATGCAGCCTGTCGTTGCCATGATGTACTGGTTTAGATAACTTGGTGAGGAAATAACCTTTTCATGGCTTAGAGATGTGATTAAATCAAGATTCTGCCCTCCTTGGGTTTAGTCATGGCAGACTGCAGAGATACAGTGGTGTTGGTAGTGAGTCTCTGTTTTGTTGCAGAGGGTAGCTAACTGAAAAAATTAATCAGAATTTATATTAGAAATTTGCAGCATCTATTTGACAGAATGAAAACCAGACCTAATTCCTGTCCAAAGATAGTTCCTGATTAGAGGTTTAATGGATGCTAATGGTTTTGATTAGAGATTACCTCTAAATGCTAAAGTTCATCATCTGCAGCCTCTTCCATTTGAATGTTTGTTGAAATGGTGCAAATTTGTTGCCTTTTTGATTGAGTTTGGATGTTTGAGGTCCCGTCCTCTGTGGCCTTAGCCTGATAGATGAGAGCCACATCTGGACAGATGCAGTCTGAAATAAGACCTCCTCGTTCAGGAGGACCAACAACTTTTAGTAATGTGTAATTAATGAGCTTCAGTAGAGGCACCTGCTGAGAAAATTCATTCATCCTCATTCATGCTTTCTGTTGACACTGCTGCTAGCTAGATAGCCATGATCTCAGAAAAAGTATATAGTGTCATTTACTCTTATTACAGACTACTGCTCATAATGGCCATGCTGAAGATTACTGGGCCACCAGTGATGACCTCATAGAGGCTACAGCTTTGGCTGGGACTTGCAGACATTGAAATCACATTTAAAGAATAATCTTGCTCGTGTTTTCATCCTCATACATGCGAATGACGTGTTGCACTTCCTGGCAAGTACTATACACATGAGCTTTAGTGAACTGTGGGCATGAACACAATCAAAGCTACATGAGATAGCTGCACGTGCTTAAAAGAAGTGCTGAAGGCATGCATACTGCATTTAGTAACTGTGATTTGTCACTTCAACACAATAAGGTGGAAAAAAACCATCACATTTATTTAAATATCATTTGTCCCGGAGCCACACTTCTTCATGAGAGGAAACAGCTGATGTTTATAGCTGCTGGTTACGATCACAGCATCTGCTAATGAATTGTGATTCATTTTTATGTACTTTGGAAGTACGTCTGATGTTATCATCTTCTTGGTTTACAGTCCTGAAGTTCCATAGATGCAGATAGTGGCTCCATTTATCTCAGAACTTGTTGGTAGTCTGTTACTGACCACTCCAAACTGGTACCAGTCTAGCTCCACAATGATCCACAACAAAATAGAGACAGAAGGTGTTTCACTTCTTTATCTTCTGCCTCAGTCAACAGTTCTTTCCCTGCTCAGCTCCATTTCTGCCTCCAGATGTATTGTACAAAAATAAAGAAATGGTACTTTTCTCTGTGGGAAGATGTTTGGCTGTAGAATGGGATTTATTCAGCAGAGGAAAGTCTAGAAGGTAGGCCGTGACTCACATGCACGCGGGTGGTGACAGCCAGGGGGAAGGTGACGGCTCTGGCTGAGGTAGCACCATTACACAACCTTAACTTCTCAACTAAAATAGCAATCGGAGCGAAATTAGAGCTTCAGCATTTATGGTAATACAAGTGTAAAGATACACTAATGTTCCTTTCACATGCAACCACACTTGCTTTCCTTTCGCGTACACTTGTCTCTTCAGTGGAAATGCAGTTATTGTCAGAGAGCAGAGCTTCGCGCTCCCTCAGAAGTCTGTGTTTGGTTTGGCAACATAATTTGAACCCGACTCTCTGGTCTAATATACGAGATGCTATAATTGTCCCCTAAAAGTCTCCTCATCCATTTTATGTTTCACATTTGTCTTTCTTATCATGTCTACATGCCCTGGTGCTTACATCCGTATTCACCTGACACACAACCGCTTGTTATCACAGGGTTAGTCAGCAGAAGATAACGGGTTTGCTGTAAGAAAGCTGACTATTAAACTCTTTTCCTGTAATTCCGTTTGGACAGAAAAGCAGCATTTAGGAGTCAGAGGAATGAGCGTCTCTGCAGCCAACAGAGAAACAGTAAAACGGGTCAGAATACTGGGAATTCTCTGTGCACAATACTCCTGCTGTGGTTTGGTTTTGTGAAGCCATTATTTGAAATAATATCTAATAATTACAATGGTTTACAAATGTTTTTTTCTTGAGGTAAACTTCATGTTTGTGGTTGGATGGCTTAAAAAATAGAAATAAATCTACCTGAACATATTTTGATTTGGTGTAAAGCAAACTCAAAGTGCGTCAAACTCAAGGCCCGTGGGCCAAATCTGGCCCGGGACAGGACCGAAAATCTAAATGGGATTTTTGTAAAAAACTTTTTAAAAAACAAAACAAAAAACAAATATGTGATTTTAGGACAAAAGATTGAAATTTTACAAAATTAGTAATTTTCCAACTTGTAATTTTATGTTAAAATGTTTAAATTTTAAGTAATTGTAAGTTAAAAAGTTACAATTTTGTGATATTTGCGTTTGTACGATAAAAAAAGTCTTGGTGGTGAAAAAAGTTGAATCTTTTATCATTTTATTTTTTTTAAAGTTTATGACTTTACAAAAAAATGTGATTTTAGGACAAAAGTCTCAATTTTATGATAAAGATTTTGATTTTCCTGAGATTTTCTGACAAAAACTATTTGCTTTAATGAAAAAAAGTAATATTGCAAAATTCAACAAATTTACAACAAAATTTGCTTTTTTTTTTTAAACAAAAAAAGTCAGTTTAAAATAAGATTACACACGGAAACGTTGGGTTTTAGTACAAAAGCCTCAATTTTATGATGAATAATCACACATTTTGTGACAAGTCCAGGAACTATAGTGGGAACTCTGACAACCTCACTGTTTGAGAAAGTAAAGAATAACTGGCCCTTTAATGGTAACCATGGTGATGATGGGACGCCCCTGGTGCGGCGGTTATGCTACTTTGTTCAGCTGATGTTCCTGCTGGAGATGGGCTGCATAAAACATATGCGGGTTTCCTAAAACGTAAAAATAGAGCAAGATGACAGGATGTGAAAATAAAAGTATTTCATGCAGAAAGGGCTAGTATTATGTTCGCTAACGCTGCTAAGATGGAAAATGTCTTCCAACGTCCCCAGTGCCTTTTTTTAAAGACTGTTTTTACATACTCTGCACGTCCTCTTTTCTCTGCTTTTAAAATTCTCACAGACGGTAGTTTTCCATTCAGCGGTGGCTGATGCTGCTGGAGCAGGAGGCGATCCGAGTTTCCTCCTGGGTTTCCTAGAATCTGTGCAAAGCCATGCAGTCATTTCTGAGAGGAAGAGCTGCCAGAAACCATCACTTTGGTTGAGTTACATCTCAGAGTGCAGTCGAACAACTCGGCAGACTCATGAAATAGAGATAACAGAGGAAGGTGAATATTAGACGAGCATGTGAACATAGAGGTTCGTTGAGGTTAGTTGGGGTGATTGTTTCCCTTGGGCAGCTTACTTTTGGTTTGACTGATGGAATCAGAGCACAAGCAGACCACAAAGGTTCAAGGAAGTCAAGTGGTTTTTCCATCAACAGTCCATTAGCAGCTGTGCTGTTGAGAGCTGTTCACATACTTGTGATGTCTTTACGTTTCTATACAATTACATCGGAGTTGCTTTGTTTGGGTCTCATGTTTTTCTCAGTTGTCTTCATAAGATGCCAATTTCCTGCCTCAAGCTGGATCCAACTATGAGCAAGTTGTAGCAAAGGCCAACTATGTGGTTTGTGGTGTTTCGACATGCAGGCCATGCCAGGCTCTGCTGGGTGTGATCCACTGGTTTCTTAACACCATTTTCTTTAATTTTTTTTTTCTTTTTTAATTTTCAGTGCACTGTTGGTAGTAAAGCACAAGTAAAAAACAATGCAAGTCAAAACATTATTAACAAGACTGCTGAAGATCTGTCTGTCAGAGGATACACCTCAGACACTTGTGAAGGAACTGGTCCTTTCTGTGACAAAACAGTCCAAGGTTGGAGTAGGGACACCTTAAACCGTCCCACTGAGGATAAATGCTCACTTCATGTTCTTAAACTGTTAATATTTATTCGACAGGTGTAACCAATAACTTTAACAATGTGTGTGTCCCATTTGGTTTTCTGTGTAAGCCATGATGGTGAACAGATACTCAGAACACCAGATCCTCCGAAACAGCACACAGAAATAGAAAACATCTCTTATTAATGTGATTAATTACACATGTGCCTTTATTGCTGTGGAGGCCCCCGTTTGTCCTGTGGTGCTTAATACTAATGCTTAATGTCATATACCTTCAGCTTTAGCTGGAGCTTTCATCAGTTTGGTTTGCAGCAGGTTTAACACAATGAAAATGTAAAGAACTGAAAAAAAAAGCACTGAATGTGAAATAAATGGCATTCATAAAAGTACAATTAACACATAGTTGTCATAAATAACGTCACAGAATGCAGTCTCACAGCTGATTTAAGTATTAAACAGCTAATGGTATAAATAGCCTTCCTAGAAAGGGCCTTCCTGATGGAAACAAAGATGCTGACGGTCTCTCAGGAAGTCTGTTTTATAACCATATTTGTATTTTTGCATGTTTGAATTCTACTTTTTGATAATTTGTGTTCTGCTGCTGCCGTAGCAAGGACATTTCCCACAAGTGGGATTAATAAAAGCCTTATCTTATCTTTGTCATTCCTAGTTTTTCCAGGCTTCATGTCTTGAATATAATATTTGTAGTATCATTTTTTTAGTTTTCTCAAAAACAAAGGTCAAGAGGACGTTCTCTAACACACTGTTTCTCTTCTCTAGTTGGTCTGATTCGAGGTTCTAACCCGTTTACTTGCGTGGTATTCTGTAATGTATAATTGTCAGCAATTATCTATTAATTTGGCAATATTTAGGGCTGATGGTGTAAATGGAGGAAAAGGTCCCAGTATATACTAGACTGGTCAGCTGGTCACTGATGAACCATCTGGGTACTTTTCACATCCTGCAGATTGTTTGTATGTTGTATACGATGTAAATTATTGATCACTAATATAAAGAGCAGTTTTGAAAGCAGCTAATATGTCCTCACGTACTGTTTACAGGTCTCACCCACTCTCAGCTACAGTTACACACTCAGAGCATTTACACGAGTGGTTTCATCAGGTTTTAGTGCCATTAGGCCTTTAACTGCAATCTCATAAGTATATGTTTGGGAGGGGAACTGATTTACCACCCTTAGTATGTCAGACTGCGCCACAATCGCTGACAATATTCCTCTTTCAGCGTTTTACTGGTTGACCTTTTACACCACCTGCTAAAAGAGTGGATGAACCTGTAGCTGGTTTAGCTAAAGATTTATCACGCTGGATAATGGTGAACAGTGAACCTGACAGACTTGCAGCTCTGTGCGTGGCCTAGTTCACACCTACATGTTGGTGTCTGTTATTCTGGTTCAAAGTCAGGGGAGCTGTGGAGCAAGAACTTATATA
>JBAMYA010035967.1:0-11877 GCA_037176975.1 Arrhamphus sclerolepis | reverse complement strand
TGTAACCATGTCTAGAACCTGGTCCTGAACCACAACCATGACAAAAATCTTGATCAGGACCAGGACCAGGACAAGGAACAGGACCAGAACAAAGACTTGTACCAGAACAAGGTCGAAAGCGACAACTATCCATCCATCCATCCATTATCTATACCCGCTATTTCCTGTTCAGGGTCACGGGGTTCTGCTGGAGTCCATCCCAGCACACTTCGGGCAAAAGGCAGGGGTCCACCCTGGACAGGTCGCCAGTCCATCGCAGGGCAGCCACAACTATGACTGGTACAAAGATCTGGACTGTAACTAGGTCCATAAACTGGACCTCAACCAAAACCATGACAAAAATCTGAATCAAAACCACAACCAGGACCAGGACAAAGACTTGCACGTCAACCAGGTCCAGAGCCACAACCATGACTGGTACAAAGATCTGGATTGTAACCATATCCAGAAACTGGATCTGAACCACAACTATGACAAAAAAACTGGATCAAATCATGAACCAGGACCATGAGAAAGACTTGTACCATAACCAGGTCCAGAGACACAACTATCACTGGTTCAAAAAACTGGAATGTAATCATATCCAGAATCTTGACCTGAACCACAACCATGACAAAAATCTGGATCAAATCATGAACCAGGACCATGAGAAAGACTTGTACCACAACCAGGTACAGAGCCACATCCATGACTGGAACAAAGATCTCGATTGTAACCATATCCAGAATCGGAACCTGAACGACAACCATGACAAAAATCTGGATCAAAACCAGAACCAGGACTATGATCAGAACAAAGACGTGAACAAGAAAAGGTGCAGAGCCACAACCATAACTGGTACAGAGAACTGGATTTTTACCATGTCTAGAACCTGGTCTTGAACCACAACCATGACAAAAATCTTGATCAGGACCAGGGCCAGGAACAGGACCAGGAAAAGGACAAGAACAAAGACTTGTACCAGAACCAGGTCCAGAGCCACAACCATGACTGGTACAAAGATGTGGATTGTAACGAGCTCCAAAAACTGTACCAGGACCACGAACATGACAAAAATCTGGATCAAAACCAGGACCAGGACAAGGAAAAAAAACTTGTACCAGAACCAGGTCCAGAGTGACAACCATTACTGGTACAAAGAACTGGATTGTAACCATGTCTAGAACCTGGTCCTGAACCACAACCATGACAAAAATCTTGATCAGGACCAGGACCAGGACAAGGACAAGGACAAAGGCATGTACCAGAACCAGGTCCAGACCCACAACCATGACTGATACAAAGATCTGGATTGTAATGAGCTCCAAAAACTGTACCAGGACAACGAATATGACAAAAATCTGGATCAAAACCAGGACCAGGAAAAGGAACAAAAACTTGTACCACAACCAGGTCCAGAGTGACAACCATTACTGGTACAAAGAACTTGATTGTAACCATATCCAGAATATGGACCTGAACCACAAACATGAAAAAAATCTGGATCAAAACCAGGACCAGAACCAGGACCAGAACCAGGACCAGGACAAAGACGTGAACCAAAACAAGGTCCGGAGCCACAACCATAACTTGTACAAAGATCTAGATTGTAACGATGTTCAGAATCTGGACCAGGACCACAACCATGAAAAAAAAAAAGGATCAAAACCAGAACCAGGACCAGTACAAAGACTTGTACCAGAACCAGGTCCAGATTTGCAACCATGACTGGAAAAAAAAGATCTGGATTGTAACGAAGTCCAGAACCTTGATCTAAACCACAAACATCACAAAAGTCTTTATCATATCCAAAAGTAGGACGGGGAAAAAGACTTGCACGTGAACCAGGTCCAGAGCCACAACCATGACTGGTACAAAGGTCTGGATTGTAACCATGTCCACAGCCTGGACCTGAACCACAGCTATGACAAAAATCTGTATCAAATTATGAACCAGGACCATGACAAAGATTTGTACCAGAACCAGGGCCAGTACAAAGACTTGGACCACAATCAGGTCCAGAGCCACAACCATGACTGGTGCAAAGATCTCGGCTGTAACCACGTCCTGAACCTGGATGTAAATCACAAACTGGCAAAACTCTGGACCAAAATGAGAACCAGGACCCAAACCAGGAAAAAGACTTGTATGAGAACCAGGTCCAGAGCCACAACCATGACTGGTACAAAGATCTGGATTGTAACTAGCTCCAAGAATTGGATCAGAACCACAAACATGACAAAAACCAGGACCACAACCAGGACCAGGACCAGGACCAGGACAAAGACTTGTACCAGAACAAGGTCCAGTCCCACAACCATGACTGGTACAAAGATCTGAATTGTAACAAGCTCCAAAAACTGGACCAGGACTACAAGCATGAAAAAAATCTGGATCAAAACCAGGACCAGGACAAGGAAAAAAACTTGTACCAGAACCAGGTCCAGAGTGACAACCATCACTGGTACAAAGAACTTGATTGTAACCATATCCAGAATCTGGACCTGAACCACAAACATGAAAAAAATCTGGATCAAAACGAGGACCACAACCAGGACAAGGACTTGTACCAGAACAAGGTCCAGAGTCACAATCATGACTGGTATGAAGATCTGAAATGTAAACATGTCCTGGACCTGGATGTGAATCACAAACATGACAGAAATCTGGACAAAACCAGAACCAGGACTAGGACCAGAACAAAGACTTGTACCAGAACCAGGTCCAGAGTCACAACCACCACTGGTACAAAAAACTGGAATGTAACCATATCCAGGATCTGGGCCTGAACCACAACCATGAAAAAAATCTGGATCAAAACATGAACCAGGACCATGACAAAGACTTGTACCAGAACCAGGTCCAGAGCCACATCCATGACTGGAACAAAGATCTTGATTGTAACCATATCCAGAATCTGGACCTGAACCACAACCATGACAAAAATCTAGATCAAAACCAGAACCAGAACCAGAGCCAGGTCCAGAGCCAAAGATATTAACCATGTCTAGAACCTTGACCTGAACCACAACCATGACAAAAATCTGCATCATATACAGACGCAACACCAGGACCAGGACAAAGACTTCTATCAGAACCAGGTCCAGAGTCACAATCATGACTGGTACATAAATCTGGATTGTAACTAGGTCCACAAACTGGACCTGAACCACAACCATGACAAAAATCTGGATCAAAACCAGAACCAAGACTCCGACCAGAACCAGGTCCAGAGCCACAACCATGACTGTTACAAAGATTTTGATTATAACCATGTCCAGAACCTGGACTTGAACCACAACCATGACAAAAAATCTTGATCAAAACCAGAACCAGCACTAGGACCAGAACAAAGACTTCTACCAGAACTAGGTCTAGAACCTGGACCAGAGTCACAACCATGACTGGTACCAAACTCCAGGTCCAGAGGAGTGCCTTGCAGCATATTTCAGAAGCTGCTCTGTGGTGATGACATCACAGAGGGCGTGTCATTTACATTTTCTGGTTCTTGCCCATCTTTGCTGCAGGTCATGTGATCCAGTCTGAAGTGGCAGAGGATCATGGGAGATGGGGGACCCCTGCAGACTGAGGGGAACGCCCTCCTCAAAGCCGTCTTCCAGGGGAAGCTGCGGCTCACCCGCCTTCTGTTGGAGGGCGGAGCCTACATCAACGAGGGCAATGAGCGCGGCGAGACACCCGTGTCCGCTGCCTGCCTGGCAACCTACGACGACCCGCTGACCCGACAGAGGATGGTCCGGTACCTGTTGGAGAAAGGTGCCGACCCAAACATCCCTGACAAGAGCGGGCGCACAGCGCTGATGCACGCCTGTGCCGGGCGGTCGGGCAGGGAGGTGGTGTCGCTGCTGCTGGAGAACGGCGCCGACCCCAGCCTCAAGGACTACGCCGGTTCCTCCGCCCTCGTCCATGCCATCAACACGGGCGACCGCGACACCCTGCAGGCGCTGCTGGATGCCTGCAAGGCCAAAGGCAAGGAGGTGATCATCATCACCACCGACACGTCGCCGTCCGGCACTAAGAAGACCAGACAGTATCTGAACTCTCCTCCGTCACCTGGCGTTGTGGAGAAACCGTCTCCGGCCTGCATGTCCCCCTCTGACGTGGAGATCGGCACCTCCTTGTCTCCAGTGGGTGTCCCGAGTCTTGGCCACGATGGCATCTTCAGCTTCGCACTCACATCAGCGCTACCACTACCATCCACTCGCCCACCGGGTGAGAAGAAGCCACCACCGCGTAAGCTGCTGAAGAGGCTGAACTCAGAACCCTGGGGCCTGGTGGCATCCTCGGCACCAGTCACGGTTCCTCCAGACAGGGTTGACCGCAGCCTGGAGGAAGAGGACAGCTGCAGCATTAGCGGGACCATGAATGGTCTAACTGTCTCAGAACCAGCGAGGCCGCTGTTGTCACGGAGACACAGCATCGAAACCCACGACCCCTGCTCCCCCAAACCCATCGACCGGTCCAGCTCAGAGGACTACCCAGCTCTGTTGGTCCTCCCCTGGGCCGATAAGGTCCAGCAGCACCAGAGTCTGTACCGTAGAAACACAGCTCCGGAGCCACCGGACAACACCGGCGGGTCCGGCCCAGCGCGGTTGGTACATCCGAAGCTAACTCGGATGGAGCACTACGAGTCAGACACTCACCTGTGTCAAGACTCCATACCAGGGTCACCGGACTCTGGACGGGTGTCGGTGGAGCGACGGCGGTACAATGCCTCACCCTTGTCCCTGGTCACCAGCTCCTCAAGGGAGTCTCTAGAAAATATCCCCAACTCTGTCTCCCCCATTGCTGGGCGCCGGCGGCCCCCAGGACTGCTGGAGCGACGGGGGTCCGGGACCCTGCTGCTGGACCACATCTCCCACACCAGGCCTGGCTTTCTGCCACCGCTTAATGTCAACCCCCAGAGACCCATCCCCGACATCCGGACCAACGGCAGGTCCACCTCTCCAATCCAATCGGGACACAAGATCCTGGTCCCCGTGGCCCCAGCCTCGCCCAAGCGGGGCCCTGACTTCAAGACCAAGAAGAAGCTGATGAGGAGGCACTCCATGCAGACAGAGCAGATGAAGCAGCTGTCCACCTTCCAGGAGATCCTGGCAGAGAAGGTCCTGGAGTCCAGCGGGGACTGAACCCACACTCTGCTCTGTCAGGAGGGCTGCGCCACCAACCATTTTCACCTTCCTGGTCCGGAACTGCCCCTATGACCTGGTTTCATTCCCTCTAAGGCCCTGAACAGGTAGACTCCAGGTGGAGCTGAAGCTCCGCCCCTGTGACCTCTGACCTGGGTGTCCTTTCAGCAGGACGAGCGTTGAGCAGCCGGTTTTACCACCAAAAGTCGTGATTTTACCTAAAACAGTTACAACTTTAAAAGCAGAGTTGAACCTGCAACCGCTGCAGGACTGCAGCTGCCGTACGCAACATTTTATTTATGAGAGCTGTGATGTCACGGCCAAAACGCAAAACAGCACAAACGCATCATCTGCAAAAGTCAACGGTCAAAAACCTCAGTGAAATGTCTGATTTTCCAATAAAACGCTGTGATTATAAAACAAGCGTGAAGTTACCTGACGCAAAGTCGCAACTTTCTGGAAATGAGATTTGATTTTTCTCATCTAACATTTTAGAAGTTGTTTCCGTGATTTCTGAAATACTTCAGAGGAAATGTTTGATTACAGGACAAAGTTGCACTTAAATACAAAAATACAAACTATACATATAAAATACATACTCTATATCTACAAAATACAATAAACTAGATGTACAGAATTAATACACTGGATCTACAAAAGATACTCGAGAGCTACAAAATATAATAAACTAGATCTACAAAATTCAATAAACTAGATCTACAAAAATCACACACTAGATCTTCAAAATAATACACTAGATCTACAGAATTAAAACACTAGATCTACAGAATTAATAGACTAGATCTACAAAAGATACTCCAGATCTACAAAAATAATAAACTATATCTACAAACTACAATAAACTAGATCTACAAAAATTTCGCCCAAAGTGAGCTGGGATAGACTCCAGCAGACCCCCGTGACCCTGCACAGGACAAAGCGGGTATAGATGATGGATGGATGGATCTACAAAAATAATACACTAGATCTAGAGAATTAATACACTGGATCTACAAAAGATACTCTAGATCTACAAAATATAATAAACTAGATCTACAAAATACAATAAACTAGATATTTAAAATAATACACTACATCTACAAAAGTAATAAACTAGATCTACAAAATTATACACTCGATCTACAGAATTGATACACTGGATCTACAAAGGATACTCGATCTACAAAATATAAAAATATAATAAACTAGATATACAAAATACAATAAACTAGCTATTCAAAATAATACACTAGATCTGCAAAAATAATACACTAGATCTACAAAAATGATCCACTAGATCTACCAAAAATAATACACTAGGTATACAAAAATAATACACTAGATCTACAAAATGATCCACTAGATCTACCAAAAATAATACACTAGATCTACAAAAATAGTACACAAGATCTTCAAAATAATACACTAGATCTACAAAATATGCTCTAGATGTACAAAATATATACTCTAGATCTACAGAATATATGCATGACATCTACAGAATATAAACTAGATCTCAAAATATAATAAACTAGATCTACAAAACACAATGAACTAGATCTACAAAATACAATACACTAGATCTACAAACTTAATACACTAGATCTACAGAATTAATACACTGGAAATACAAAATACAAACTAGATCTACAGTATTAATACAATTGATCTACAAAAGATACTCTACATCTACAAAATATAATAAACTAGATCTACAAAATACAATACACTAGATTGACAAAAATAATACAATAGATCTACAAAATTGATACACCGGATATACAAAATACTAACTAGATACAGAATTAATACACTAGATCTATAAAAAGGCGCTGGGATTCTAGGAGAATGAAATTGAATAGCCTACTGAAAATTCTATAAAAGTTTATTTTATGAACTTATATTTTCCTGATCTATTTATTAAATAATTATTTTTAAAGGATGCTTCTTTTTAAATATATGTATATTTTAAAATCTCACGTACCCCCAGGGGTACGCGTACCCCATCTGAGAACCACTGCACTAGATCTACAAAAATAATACACTAGATCTACAATTACAACAAACTAGATATAGAAAATATATACACTTGATCTACAAAAGATAATGAACTAGATCTATAAAATAAATACACTAGATATACAATATATACTCTACATGTACAAAATATATACTCTAGATCTACAAAATATAAACTAGATCTACAAAAGATACACTATATCTACAAAATACAACAAACTAGATGTACAAAATATATACACTAGATCTATAAAAGATAATAAATTAGATCTACAAATTAAATACTCTAGATCTACAAAATAAATACACTGGATCTACAGAATATAAACTAGATCTACAAAAGATACACTAGATCTACAAAATACAACAAACTAGATGTACAAAATATATACACAAATCTGGATCTACAAAATATACTCTACATGTACAAAATACTCTAGATCTACAGAATATAAACTAGATCTTCAAAAGTCTCATGAAAAATTCTCTAATTTTAAAAACATATATCTCATTTTAAAATTTTCGCCAGGCAGTTATTTCTTACCCAACTTTTAAATCTAAATATACAAATATAGATGGATTTGACAGTCCTGACTTCAAACCAGACCAAATAAAATGTTTATTTCTTTCCTTTGCTGCAGTTCACTTTGTGGGTTAATTGCATTATTGATTGATTGATTGACTATTTTATTTACGTGTCATGCACCACATGTGCCCACATGGACAACCTACAGAACAACATGGCGGCACACCAGCCACAGGCTCTACACAAATACCGGCACATCTTTGTATCTTTAGACTCATCCAGGATACAGCACTCGCTGTCTTCTTCCCCAAGCTTTCCAAACAAGAGTAGCAAATACAAAACTTCCCTATCATACATCCAACTCAGAATTTTATCCTCAAACAACCAAGATACATTTGTATCACCTCTGGTTATACCTTCAAATAAAGAAAAAATCTTAAATCACAATACAGAGGACAGTAAAAAAACAAAGGGAAACTCGTCTTGTACCACGTTAAGGTCCCAGAAACACAGATTGTCTCCTCTACAGGGAGACCTTTGGACCTACCTACTTCCACTGCCAAAGCGAGGTTGCCAGTTCTGGTCTGAGCACAAAGGCATCGCTGGTTACTGGATTAATTTAAACTTATGTAGGGCTCAGCCTGATAATCCTTCTCAAACTGAATGTAATATATCAGTTTTGTTTTCCTACAGATGTCCTGTTTCCATTGTTTTTTAAAGCCATTAAAATATCTTTTTAAGGAATTTAGATTTCACTGCAGTCTATTCATGAAAATGTGACTTAAATGAGATAATTTTATTCGAGCAATCTTCTTGGTCAGCCTATCTCCAGTCTCTGCTCTGTGAGCTAGGACGCCCATCCATCTCACCTTCTCCCAGCAAAGCGGCAGGGTACCTGTGAACAACTCAGAAGCATCTGACAGCTCTTCTCTGAAGAATCCAAACCCAGCAGCACAGCACAATGAAATTACAAGTGGATCAGAATTAGTAAAAAATAAAACAAACAAACACGCTCACTCATTGGACAGAAACATGGAGGGGCAGGACAATGTAGGAAGACTCAGAGCAGGGGTGTCCACCTGGAGGCCCGTGGGCCACATCTGGTCCACCACTTCATCTTCTCTGGTCTGTGAGAGTATTTAAAGAATCAAAAATTTCAAACGAGAACATTTTTGAGGAAATGGTTGAGAAAGTGGAAGAACTGATTTTACAACTAAAAGTTGATCATTTTTGTCAAAACTCTGGATCTTTGTAAAATGTACATATATAGAGAGAGCTTAAATTATAGAACAATGAGCAATTTTAAGACAGCATGTTGCAAACTTATTACTTATTATCATTTGGAGTTAAATAGTCAAGATTTTATGACATTTCTGACACGAAAAATTTACGGTTGTAGAAAAAAGTCTCAGTCTTTCAAAATTTCCATTTCTACCACAAAATTCTTCTTTTTAAAAAAATGTATTTGTTATTTTACAAATAAACTGTCTTTAGTACAAAAGTGTAATGTAATTTCATGATAAAAATATTGTATTTTAATGACAAAAATTCACTTTTTTTCTTTTATTTTACAACTGAGTCGAGCATCTAGCAGGAAATCTGGCAACCTAGCTGCTTGACAAACTAAAGAATAACTGGCCCTTTAACAGTAACCATGGTTACTGGTTATTATCTTTTATAGATCTAGTGTAACCATGGTTACTGTTAAAGGCCGGTTAAAGGGTGGCTCGCTTAGTCCCTCCAGGGTCGGTTTGTTTGCATTCATGCCGACCCAAAAAGGTCCAAACCAAGGGAGGAAATCAGTTGGAGTTTTTTTTTTTTTTTTATGTGAACGAACCTTCTAGACATCAGCCTCATATTCCTAAATCTGGTCACATCATCTTATATGAAGCAAAAGTGAATAAATAAATAAATAAATAAATCTGCCGATGGGGTAGGAAATAATTGCTTGGCGAGAGTTCTTAAAATTGAAATCAACTTTTTTTTTATTATTAAAAAAAACTTTCTTAGAAATCAGTTATTGCAGTGCGACAGGGTTGTGGGTTGGGGTTTGAACTAACTGATCAAATAGGGCAGAGGTCAGCCAATCAGCTTCCAGCATCTCTAGATCTGCTGCAACCGGATCAGAACCCAGTTGTGAACCTGGAGAGTAAAACCACAGGGCGATTCTGGGAAACATATGTCTGAGGACAACTGGTTCTACTGGGAGAGCAGCTTGGTGTCATTGGTGCAGCCCTCCTTGTCTCGTCTCTGCTGGTTTTCTGTCTCCACACTTCTTCTGAACCCGCCCCAATCTGACAGGGTTGAGACTGAACAGAACCGACCCATTACATGTTTACAGATGCGCAGTTTGCACCAAGCTCATTCCTGCCATTCTTTGAGGCAACAGAAGAAGATACAATCTTTCTGCTGCAGTTCCTGTCGAAGCACCAACGACCAACAGCTAGAACCAACCTCGAACCTGAAGCAGAACCTACCCAGAACCTCAACATCTTTACTTGTTCTTGTTTTGTTTTTTTAGAACACACCGAACTGAGACACTTTTGGTTATGGTGGAACCACGGAACCATGGAAACACAAGTGGTTCTCCGGGATGGTTTGGACCCAAACTGGACTGGTGAGACTGGAACAGACATGTTTCTGAACTTTCTGTCTTCACAGTGCTCCTGTGATGTTAGTGTGGAGATTAAACAAAAACAAACATATCTTTATTGTTTCTGAGAACCCAAAGACGTCATGTGGACGATTTAAACCAAACCTGCCTAGACTGTCTGTCCCGAACCTGTGCAGGGTTCTAAATGGACCGTCAGAATCCAGATCTGGACCAGAACCTGCTAATGTTTGGATCATCACAAACAGAAGGTTGTTAATAAAAACAAATGCTAATAAAGTTGTCAACAAAGGTGCTGCAATTGTTTTATCACGAACCAACCAGTCAGTCACAAAGCAGCCAGTCACTTACTAACCAACCATCCATCCATCCATCCATCATCTATACCTGCTATTTCCTGTTCAGGGTCACGGGGGTCTGCTGGAGTCTATCCCAGCTCACTTCAGGCAAAAGGCAGGGGTCCACCTGGACAGGTCACCAACCAGCCATTTACTAACCAAATAGACACTAACCAACCAATCAATAACAAACCAACCAGTCTTAACCAATCAGTCACTTACTAACCAACAAGTCACTTTCTAAGCAACTAGTCACTTCCTAACCAACCAGTCACTAACAAACCAACTAGTCACTTACTAACCAACTAGTCACTTCCTAACCAACCAGTCACTAACAAACCAACTAGTCACTTACTAATCAACTAGTCACTTATGAACCAACCAGTCACTAACCAACCAGTCACTAACAAACCAACTAGTCACTTACCAACCAACCACCCAGACAGCACACATACATCTTGCAGGCATCAGCCAGATGTAAAGTTCCGATGCTTCGTCACCTGGAGAGCGTTTGCTCATTGGCAGATATCACTCAGATGTCGGGCTTAGGTTTAAATCATGGTTCGCCAGTGGAGGAGGCTGAGCAGCAGTAATACCATCACGTAAATTTTGTTTCTGGTAAACATGGAGCTACTGAACCAGCTGAGAGTCGCCTACCACTGCTGCAAAACTGGCATTTTTAAATCACAACGTGTGCATAATGAAGAGACAAGATTCAAGTTAACAAATTTTAATGTCTGGTGAAACATCAGAGCAACAATCGAGACAAGCGGGGATCTCCTCTTCTTTCCTCCCTCCTGCAAGACAAAAAAAACCAATGCACACATTTAAAAAAGAAAAAAAAACACAGACCGCCATAACTTTTATCGTTCCGGTACACGAACACACCCTGATAACCCAACCCATGTACGTTCATTTTATTATGGTCCACATAAAATTATATTCACTTTTGATAGGAGATATTTACTGACAGCGCTCCAATTTGTGGAGAAGCAAAAGTCCAACTTCAGAACAAGGGTGTTATAAACAATTATTAGATCCACCAAACCCAGAAAGATTTCTTTAGAAATTATTACAGGTTTGGGTACTAAGGGTGCTTGCTCGGTTATTAAAAAGTTATTAATAAGTGTCCAAAGACATTTACTGATGACTTATGGCATTTATTAATAAAATTACTGAAAGCTCATTTGGTTTCCCAACAGGAAATAAGTTCACCTCTGGTTTGCTTCCTTGGTACGGTGCAGTTAAAGATGCCCG
>JBAMYA010035956.1:0-15633 GCA_037176975.1 Arrhamphus sclerolepis | reverse complement strand
TCTCTCTCTCTCTCTCTCTCTCTCTCTCTCTCTCTCTCTCTCTCTCTCTCTCTCTCTCTCTCTCTCTCTCTCTCTGTATATATATATATATATATACATAATTTACACACAAAGTCAGAGATGTAGAAAGAAAAATTAACAGTTTGAGTGATGAAACAAACAGAGCTGAGAGCACTGTAAACTCATTTATATGCCAAACAAACACACACTGATGGTAAGATGGGAGGGATGGTTTAGAAATTGCAGCTGCAGGCAAGAACACATCAAACAAATAAATGTGTGATGTGTAATCTACACTGTGGCTCCACCAGCTGATTTCTAGGAGGGTGTGTGTTGATTAAAAGTTGTATGGTTGTGTGCAAGTAAGGGAAGCTCTTGCATTGAAAATAAAAAAGGAAAATGCACAATATTGAAACCATTGTTCTGAGCAGCAGATGTAGTTATACAGTATAGTTATAGTAGTTATACAGGATCTGTATGAAGATACTGAAGGAGTGATGTGAGAATTAATAGAGGTTATCAAAAGTATAAAACACTCCACAACCCACTTACACACATAAGCATGCTTTCTGCAGTTAACCAGCCATGAAGCACAATTTTTTTTCTCTCCTTTGTATTTTTTATTCCTTCCTCTCTCCACTGTTTCTATACACGAACTTTCACACACTCCCTTTTTCCTGTGCCCCTCCTTTCTCCATCTCCATGGGTGGAAGTGACAGGGATAACGTGAGGCCGATTATCGCAATGAAATTATCCTGATTTTCTGCTCCAGTTGGAGCCGTGGGGTGGGCAGCTGCTGCCTCCAAGATCGTCCCGTTCGCCTCGCCTCTAATCATTCGGAAACATATATTCTCCCAGGCTGGAAACCTGCCGATCCTCTCCCAGAAGACTGTGGGCAGCTGCACAGGCACAATCAAATACATTTACGATCACATACATTGTAGTTAATGTATGGGATAACGTGTGACAGTGAAGTTTACCAGATATTACTGCTTGTTGTGTATGTGTGTGCGTCTACGTTTTGTCTTTGCCTCTATTTGGTGTTGTTTTTGTTTCCTCATATGTTATTGAGCTTCTAATTAAAGTATGCATGATTTAACTTGTGCTGAAATATTTAATTGATAAGGGGAAAGACTCCCCTGTCCCCAGGCATTGTGGTTTAATCCTAATGTGTTTGTTATTCTAAGGATTTTTTTTCTAATGGTGATAAAGGCAAAACGGGAATACAGTACATGAAATACAAATTTCACAAATGCTGCAAATGAAGCCAGCAAAGTCACTAATCTCACAGTCCTGATAACTTTGTAAAGTTTGGTATATCAGTGGCACCCACAAGTAGCTACAAGAGGAATTTGAGAGGACTTTTTCAAGATTAAACTTCAAAATGATGTGGCTCAAAATCTAGCACTCATCAATAATGTTTTAACTCTGTTTGATATTTAAATCCTCTGAAGTACTAAAAAACTATGAAGCAAATTAGCTGGAAGGATTTTGGCCAGATCTGAGGAATGAAAATGATTTGAATTTTCTTACAAAATCTAAAGAGGAAGGGAAAAAAGGAGGAGAGATTAACACAAAGGGCCACTGGATGATTTTTGGGATCCATTTTCAGATATAACGACTCAATATCATAATCCCTGCTGGACTGTAAAAATATCAGCAGTAGAAAAAGCCTCCCCATTGTGGATAAATAATGAACAAGTTATTGACCTGCAACATGGCACTTTAATCTGACTGATGTGATAAATTGAAAATGCCACTTACAATAAAATGCAAGCCCATTGCATTACAGTCTCCATCAGTTCTCTTAATATAAATTTATCCATAATTTTCAGGCCTGCCTCCCGTTCAAGAGCAAAAAGTGTTTCCCAATAAGGTAAGACATGAAAGCCTTCCATTTTATTACAGGAGGCATAATACAACACTCTTTCAAACGTTCACACAATTTCTGACAAGCTTTATTTATGACATGCTATAGCCAAATACCACAGAGATACAGTACAAAAACATTGTTTGTAACCATTAACCATGTCTTTACTGCTCTGTTCATGTCCACTTGCCCTCATCAGATAGATGGACGGACGGACGGATGAACGGATGGTGATGGTGTTACTCCATAAGAATTCATCCATCCAATTCCATGCAGAGTAACTCTTGAAATTAGTGTAAAAGCTTTGTGCTGTACAGCGAACAAAGCATCATGTGAACATGGATTGAGATAAAGATGAAAGTGTCACCGTTCTCTGCCAAGCTGAATGGCTCACTGAATGAGAACTTGTCAGAACCTGTGACAGTGTTGTGTTATACCCTTTTTTTGAGTTTTGGAGTTGGTAGTTACTTCAAACAACCATATAAAGTATTTTCTTTTTCAAAAAAAAAAGATCTTTCAGATTAAGTTTATACAGCAGTTTTGGTTAAGTGTGTTGTAAGTGGAGCAAAGAAGCTTTGACTTGACTCTTTGACAGATGTGAGATAGGTTTGTCGGATGAAGGATGCAAAATTTATTTATTTATTAGTTTACGTTGCAGTTTTCTTTCCACTCTCTTGATCCAGCGTTTTACACAGAGACATCTCAAGAGCAGACAAATACTTTAAACAAACATTCATGCCCTGCACCATCCATCCATCCATCCATCCATCCATCCATCCAGACCTCATTGTCCTCAGCTACAACCTTTGGATCTTCTGGGAGAATAGTGAGGCATAGTGAAAGACATCATCTCTCCATCCGTTCATGGGTCTACCCCAAGGCCTCCTTCCAGTTAGCACTGTCAAAAACACCTCCCCTCACGGATGACTGAGTTCCCAACAAAAACCTTTAGGGTTACCCAGCCACTCTTTGGAGGGAGCCCATGTCGACTGCATGCATTCATGACCTTAATCATGGGCTCGTGCCAATTGAAGAAGGATGAAATGTAGATGATGGATACAGTGAATTGACAGTTCTGCCTTTCAGCTCAGCTCCCTCTTCGTCATGATAGACTGGTACAGATTGGAAATCACTGCAGACACTGCCCTAATCCACATTTCAAGGTTTCCGTTCCATTCAAGCCCTACTAAGCAAGACCCGGAGATAATTAAACTAATTATGCTCTGTCATTTTATGAGTTTTTAACGCAGAATTTTAATTATAAACTTCAAACATGTGCATCTCTAAAAAGCATTTTCAAAATGATCTGGAACTAAAAACGTTATTTTTCTTGTTATATAATCTTCATGATCAATCATAGACTCCATTTATTTATAAAGCGCTTTTCATACAAAAGTATCACAAAGTGCTTTACATAATGAAAGCAATAATTAAAACAAATATATACTCAGATGATTCAACTTTCAACCTGCCTTTGATTAGGCAATACAAGTTTATTTGTAGAGCACATTTCATTCAGCGAATTAAAAAATAATCTTAAATCAATTAATTAATAATAATAATAATTAATTAAAATACTACCTCTAATAATAATAATAATTAAAAAAACTATTTAAATGTGTAATTAGACAGAACAGTGCAGAAAAATTCGACAAAACAAAGGCACGGGAGAACACTGGAGTTTTCAGTTTAACTTTAAATGTGTCTAGAGTTGAAGAATATTTGATATGAAGAGGAAGTTTATTCCATCTATGTTCAGCATAGTAGCTAAATGCATTTTCAGCCTGTTTGCTCCTACCTGGAGGTTCTAGATGACTGCTCCCTAAAGATCTCAGAGCTCTACTGGTTTGTATTCTACTAGAAGATCAGTGATGTATTCTGGCCCCAAATTATGAAGTGATTTGTAAACTAACAGCAACACTTTAACATCTATTCAGGTAGATAACTGGTAGCCAGTGTACCAGTGTCCCAGAACAGCAGTAATGTGCTCAGTTTTTGTGGTTCTTGTTAGGACTCTGGCAGCAGCGTTCTGGATGAGCTGAAGCTGATTGATCGTCTTTTTTGGGAAGACCAGATAAAAGAGCATTACAGTAGTCAAGTCTGCTGGAGATGAAGGCATGAATGAGCTTCTCTAAATCTGCTCTTTACATGAGATCTCTGACTCTGGAGATTTGTTAGAGGTGGTAAAAAGCTGTCCTAGTTACAACCCTGATGTGAAGTTCAGGTCTGAGTAAATTAAAACTCCAACATTCTTAACCTGGGATTTTTTTTTGAGCCCTTTGAATTCAAGCTGAGTGACAACTCTCATTCTATTTATTTTCTCACCAAATAAGATTGTTTCTGTCTTATCCTGATTTAACTGAAGGAAGCTTGATTGCATCCAGCTATTCACTTGCTCCAAGCAGACAGAGGGAGTCTAACGGACCATACGAAATAAAAATTCCTTTATTAGCCTCACAGTGGAGAAGGTTTTGCGTGACAGCAGCAGCAGAGAAGCACCAAATAGTACAAAATAGTAGAAAACAACAATATAAAGAGTATAACTAATAAAATAAAATAAAAAAGAGCATATATACATATATGCAGTGTTTTTAATTTACACCATTGCACATTAATTCTTGTTGATATTATCGAACATGACTATTTTTATCTTTTATTGCACATAGTTAAGCTGTTTCAGTCTTAGTGAGTGTGTGGTCTACTGGGAGCAATGCTGGTTGTGAAATCTGACAGCTGCATGAAGGAAGCACGTGCGATAACGTTCCTTCACACACTTCAGGTGAAGCAGTCTGTCTCTGAAGGAGCTCCCCAGAGCTGTTAAAGTCTTCTGCAGAGGGTGGGAGTCTCTCGCCATCATGGATGAAAGCTTAGCCATCATCATCCTCTCTCCTACCACCTCCACTGAGTCGAGGGGGCATCCAAGGACAGAGCTGGCCTTCTTCATCAGTTTATCAAGTTCCTTCCTGTCAGATGTTGAGATGCTGCACCCCCAGCAGACCACTCCATAAAAGGTGGCTGATACCACCACAGTATCATAGAAGGTCTTCAGGAGTTCCCCCTACACTCCAAAAGACCTCAGTCTCCTGAGCAGATAGAGTCTGCTCTGGCCCTGTAAAGTGCAGATGTGTTGTGAGTCCAGTCCAGTTTGTTGTTCAGGTGAACACCCAGAAAGTTATAAGATGTCACCATCTCGATGTTCGTTCCCTGGATGTCCATTGGTATCGGGGGGAGCGTGTTTGCGTGTGGAAATCCACCACCAGTTCTTTTGTTTTCCCCGCGTTGATCTGGAGGCGGTTCCGCTGGCACCAGACCACGAAGTCCTCAGATCCCTGTACCGCTTGTCATCCTCATTTGTGATGAGTCATCAGAGAACTTCTGCAGGTGACAAGTGGCAGTGAAGTCTGCAGTATAAAGGCTGAAGAGGAACAAAGCCAGGACCATTCCCTGCAGGGCCCCTCTACTGTAGACAACCATGTTGGACACACAGTCCCGGGTCTTTGCATACTGTGGACGTCTGGTGAGGTAATCCAAGATCCAGTATGTGAGGTGATGGTCCACCCCAGTGTGCTCCAGCTTGTCCCTCAGAAGTGCAGGTTGTATGGTGCTGAAAGCACTGGAGAAATCAAAGAACATGATCCTCACAATACTTCCAGGTTTCTCCAGGTGAGAGAAAGCTCGATGTTGAAGGCAGATCACAGCGTCATCCACTCTGATGCCAGGCTGGTAGGCAAATTGCAGCAAATTCAGCGATTGTCTCACCAGAGGACAGAGATAGACAAGGACCAGCTGCTCCAGGGTCTTCATCAGGTGTGATGTTAGTGTCACCAGCCTGTAGCTGCTGAAGTCCTTGGGGTGTGGAGTTTGAGTACAGGTACCAAGCAGGATGTTTTCCACAGCTGTGGCACCCTCCCCAGCATCAGACTCAGGTTGAAAATGTGTTCAACAATTCTGCACAGCTGATCTGCTCAGGACTTGAGGAGCCTGGAGCTGATGCTGTCCGGACTTGTGGCTTTTCTTGCTTTGATCCTCTGGAGCTGTTTTCTCACCTGGGTTGTTGTGAAGGACAGGTTGGAGCAGTGGGGCTGTGTGTTGGAGGGTGTGGGTGAGGGGGTTGCATTAATGTGCTGAGTTAATGTGGAGGGTGGCTGTGAGCTGAGTGATGTGGAGTGTAAGGAGGAGGAGGTGGGGCAAAGAACTGTGGGTGCAGAGATGGGGGGATGCAGCATGAAGGACTGGGCCATATTGAAGAATATGTTAAATTCATTTGCTCACTTTCGGTCCCCCAACACTTGGGAGTCATGTTCCTTGTAGCCTGAGGTGGTTTTCAGGCCTTTCCAGACTCCAGTGCAGCTGATTCTCCATCTTCCTCTTGTAGGAGTTTTTCCCGTCTCTGATCTTCCTTCTCAGCAGCCTCTGCACAGCCTTCAGATGGTCCTTATTTCCTGACTTAAAGGCCATCTGGTGAAAGAACCATGTAGATCTGAGTGTCATCCGCATAGCTGTGATAAGCAACATTGCTGTTACGTATGATCTGACCAGGGGAAGCAAGTAGAGGTTGAATAATAGTGGCCCAATCAATCAACTTTATTTCTAGAGCACTTATCACAGATAGAAATCACAAAGTGCTTCACAATAAAATGCGGAGCAGGATAAAAGAGGAAGTTTAAAACAAACAGGGATTAAAAACACCCAAGAATTGACCCTTGAGGGACTCCACAGGTAAGTGGAATAAGCTCAGATTTATTTTCACCATGGAAACAACAAAGCTCTTACCTTCAAGATAAGATCTGAACCATCTGAGAACTGGACCCAAAAAACACCACCCAGTTTTCCTGTATATCCAGATTAAAAAAAATGTTCCTGTTGCAGTGAAAAGAAAGATAAAAGGTACATTTCAATTCAATTCAGTTAAACTTTATTTATTTAGTAGTAAAAGCATAAAATACATAAATATGTTTTGGTCGGATGGTTAGACTGCAGATTGATCACCCCATTCAGGGAATGGAGTTTTCTACGAGGACCGTACGGATTTATGAGAGTTCTCAGATATATTGGAGCTTTATCATGCAAGACCTTATATGGGAGAAGTAATATTTTGACTTTGATTCTAAATTTAACAGGGAGCCAATGTAATGATGATAGAACAGGTGAGATGTGATCCCTATACCCAGTTACTATACTGGTGCTGCAGCATTCTGGACCAGTTGAAGGTTTTTAACAAGGACGTTTGTACAGCAAGAAAATAATTCATTACAATAATCCAGCCTAAAGGTAACAAAGGCATGGATTAATTTCTCTGCATCTTATTGAGTCAGGATGTTTCTAATTTTCTTGATATTACACAATCAAAGTATTTTCAAAATCATGTCGCTTTGGGAACGTAAATGGTCATTTTTATGTTCCCTTATTTTTATGACATGCATTGTACTGGCCTAATTTGTGAATAAAAGAGTAGATGATTAAAAAACAAACATTAATTTATGTTAGCATCTACACTATCATATTTGCAAGTGTATTAGAGTGACAGTGCATATAACCAGTCCAGACAGAGATGACCACCTACACTCTGGCGCATAACGTCTCCCCATTGAACCAGAGAAGATATGCGTGACCACTGACGGCTGAAATGCATATGTGAAGATATTCTCACAAACCACAACCAATGAGTCTGGCAGCTTGAAGCAACATGACCAGACATGTGGGAGCGCAAGTTGAATGAATGTGTAACAGGGAGCGAGTAAACCTCCATGGATGCCTCATATAAGGGATTTGTGTCCTGTGATCAAATCGTACTTAAACAGAACACTTCCGACACACGTGCAGATAAATAGGCCTACAGAATGCTGTGTGTCGCTACTGATAAACACAAAGCACCCAAAGTGAGCCAGTGGAACATGGCTAAAGCCAACCTAAGCATTTGAAAGAAAAGAACAGCGATTTAATTGGTTAAAATGAGCAAAACAGCTACATTTCACAGATGTTCTCTTTGCATGTTACAAGCAAACAGCTGTCAGCTAAAATATCAGAACTGTTCTTTCAAACAGTCTCATCTCCCCGTTTAACCAGCAAAATATTCATCAGCTCTGTGCCAGCAAAGGCTACGGGACGATGAGCTGCTGCTGGAAGGAATTGGAGTTCCAAATGCCATCCATATAGGACTGTACATCTCAGGCAACGCATTTACTTTGAATGTCTCAGCTGGCATAACCAGTCACTGAGGGGTCACATTACATGCATCGTACATCATCATCTCAAATACATCTCAACTGATGAATTTACTTTATTTTTTTAATTTATTTTACACAAGTGACTTTATATTACAAAAGCCAAAGATCATCTAATATTTGCTGATTGAAAGAAAAGTAGATTAGTGCTGGTAGCTAATATTACAATACCAGCAAAGGAGGTTGCCATTAATGTTTACATCCAGTCAAGTTGTCGTGTGCACAAACCTGATATGATGAGTTAATACGTGCTTCCTTCTGTACACTGATATTATTAACAGCTGTGATATTATTAACATCTGTGGCCAGATCAGAATTCCATCCGTCCATTATCTACACCAGCTTCAGGGTCCGGGGGGATTCACTGGAGCCCATCCCAGATCTCAGGTTTGCAGATGCCACTTTTGATTTCCCCACAATCTGTGGGGAAACCAAACCAGTCTCACAATCTGTGTGTGTGCCCGTGTGTGTGTGCGCGTGTGTGTGTAAGTGTTGTCAGGGCATTTCTGTTTGTCAGTTGGGCAACGAAGGAATTAACTCTGGCACACTAAAAATGTCATCAGATGTGAATCAGCTCCACGATTCTGAACGTGACTTATCTGTATTTGTGCTTACGGATGCGTGTCTTTATGTGACATGTATGTATGTATACGTGTGGGTGTATGTGAATGTCAGTGCAGGCGTTAACATTATGTGCATATTTGCAAATTGTGCCTTCCCACCTGATATGGATGCAAGCACATCTTCTTTTGCATAATTTAGCCTGTGTTCGGTGTTTATGTAACTCTACATACCTGAGAATGTATACAAACTTATGGGCTCCCTACCGAAATAGAAACTTGGAGGGACTCCCATGAGATATTCACAGTGCTTTATGTGCTAGGAAAAGTCCTTCTTTTTCTGATCTCAAATAATGTGTAACCCCCCCAGTGGCGTCTGGACAAGTCAGACAAAACATCAACACGTGTGTCCTACGTTCACCTAAAACGTGACAACACTGTGAAACCTGTGATCATGAGCTCTTGGCGAACGATTTCCCCGTGTATGCACACAAAACTCTAAATTGCTGTCTACATTAACAGTGAAAGCAACAAAAAGACTAAATTATTAAATGAAATCACAATCATACCATCAAATCATCTGTCACTTCCGATTCACAGTGCACAAACGGGAATCGTTCAACCAAAAGTGGACATGAATTTGAAATCGAATTTCATGTTGTTGTTTTTTTAATTCTATAATTTTCTCTCATTTCTTGCTGTGATCCAAAAGAACATTTCGATGTTGTTGGTGGCTGTAGGACAGCACTCAGATGTGTGAGATTTCAGGGTGCTGCTCTGTTCTGCGTTTGCATTAGTTTGGCTGGCAGCAGAGAATGCTGCTGTTGCAGCTGTCCGAGGTGTTGAGTCTCTGCCAGCACAGGCTTATTCTTTAAACTTCCCATCAGTATTATTGGAGTGCAGCTTGCCTCTGCAGTTTTGCACTTCTTCTTATACTTTGCGGTAATAACAGGAAGCCCAGAAACCCACTCTGGCATGCACTGACCAACACAAGGCATTGGTTCAGTGGATTTTTATTAAATAAAGGAAGTTCGTAATCTTAACACAGCAAACAGCCAAATGGGAAGTCTGACTGAGGAGTTTTCTCACTGCCAATGTTGCCTTTGCCTGTGGATTTAAAGTCAATAAGGACTTTATCCATACTAAGATTAAAGTAATTGGTAACCATCTGTATATGTACAGGTCACAATAAAAATGTCACCCTGAATTCAAATTGAGTTTAACATCCCAGTTCATCATTGTATTTTAGTTTGTCATTAGTTTCTCCCAATAAAGCCAATATCAACCCGATGTCGTTCGATTTGAGCCACGTCAGTCATTTTGAGATGAAAATGTCACGACCTTTAAAAGCCCTTCGATTTTCGTCATTGTTATCTTCTTTAATTGTGTCTCTTCTTTCTTGCCTCGCTTTGTTCTTCTAGTTTTTGATGAGTGACAAGATTTTCCAAACCTTTCATGAGCAAAGAAGAAAAAGTTTTAAATATTTTCACCATTTAGACACAGAGTAATATACACAGAACAAAGAAATCCAAACCTTTGCAAAGTATGTTGGGTTTTTTTCATCTCTCCTGAAGCTACATTTTTCTGATTTTTGCTCAAAACCCCAAAACACCACGGAAACCTTTTATCCGATCCTATCAAAATGTTCTCATGTAAATTCAAAACAATGTTTCTTCATCCGACTATAAATATTCATCAAAGAGTAAAATTAGAAGCTCTTTGTGGTCTTGTGCGAGTGTGTATTTGTTGTAAAAGTGTGCAGCAGTCTACTTCAAGTAGCAGTTGCTGGTGAGTGGGAGAGGACCCTGCATTAATGTGTTCATGTGCTTAGAAGGCTCCCATTGGAATGAATTATTTAGCTGAGAGTCTCCTTTGCTTATCCACGGTCGACTGGCTGCAGGCATGTACCGTTCTGCTCCCAGTGACTCAAGAAAGCAGCCTAATTCACCATCCACCCCTCTTGCAGCATGACCCCGTGTTACCCTACAACCCCACCCCAACTTTTCCCATCATGCTCAAGTCATCCAGTGCACATCATATCTTAATTGCTTCTTCATGGAGAGGACCGCAAAACCTATGATGGGATGGCCCATCTGGGAAAATATAGATACAGAAGAAAGTATATGATAAAGAGCGACTTGTAAACCTGCGTGTGTTTAAAAAAAATGAAAAAATTGGAAACAAAACAGGCAGAACAATGTCACAGTCTTCAAAAGGTTTAATCACGAAAAATGGATAAAGACTAACAGATTCACAAGAGATTCAAAAATGCTGTGAGTGGTCGATCATCGGTGAATCTTGCTATCCAGGAGGTATATTCTAACATTTGGAATCGACATGTAAAATATTCATCCGTGTGGTTGGCTAAATAATGTATCATCCCTCAATTTACCACCCGGAGCTTTGCAGCTTTCTGCTTTGCTCTGACTGCCACCAAGCAAGACGTCCAGTGACTCAAAAATCCAGAGCTTTAAAGTATGAAAAGTAACACTATTTCAAATTCAGATTAAAGTTGAAGTGACTTTAAAGAAGCAAATCGTTTCTGAGTCTGAAAGCACAAAAAAAAAAAAAAAAAGGAAGAAAAAGGAAAAAAATGTCAGGTTTATTCACCATTAAATGCCCTGCAGTATTAGAATTTATAGTTGGGAGAGAGTCTGTTAGGAAACTAAATGAATCACATAACTTATGAGTCCAAACATATTTGGAATCGCTGATAGAGCTTTTACTGAATTCCTTAGTGTGTGGCGGCCAGGCGGTGACGCAACACTGTCAGGTCGCAGACCGAGACAGATTGCTTATTACGTGTTTGAGGTACCGCTTCTGCTCCATCACCATATTCAGAGTCCATCCATTGTATAATCTGCGTGTAGCGAGACCCGTGCTGTCAAAAGCCCACTTGAACTCACAGATTGTGAACATGTCATTGTCTCAATCACTCTCACGTCCTCAGATGACATGCGTAACTTTCCTCCTCCTCTTCAGCACACACAGTAGTGCACAAATGTGTACATGCCCATTGAGTACACACAGCTAAGGATTAGTCTGAATGGTTGAGCTGTTCAGAGCTGCGAGGTATGCTACTCAAAGCTACAGTCACACTCCGATGTGACTTGAGGAAGAAAGGACTGTACGTATGTTGTGCCATCATTACTCAGAACTCACCCATGAACACATTCAAGCCCGCCAGCGACCTTTGAGAGAGGAGGGAAAGAGGGTTCAACGCACTCAGCATGCACCAATTTTAAGTGACTGTGCGTATGAAGTAACCATTAAAAACAGAATTCAAACTACCCTGAATTCACCTTTACCTTTACCTTACCTCAATGGCCCCAGTGCACACTCAGATCACTGGAATGCTCAACAAAAATATCTTTTCTCACACATAATACTGGAACACCAGTTGTTCCATGAATCTCTAAAAAGCAATTATAAATGTATGTTTAAAGCAACAAAAATATCTTCAAAACCTCAACTCTGTCAATATTACATTTGACATCAGATTTGTTGCCTTTCCAGGACAGATTCTGACACCAGGTCTTTGGGAATTGGTTCACACTGAATATCAGTTAGACTCCAGTGATATTTAAAACTAAAGAGAATTGTTAAAATAGTGCTATATTGCCGACTTAATGCAATCCTAGATAGCTAGCTCGGTCCAACAACTCCCATGCCACCTCTTCTCCACCTGCCAACTCAAAACAAGAAGTTGCCAGCAAGTACTGTGTAACTTCTTGGGCTGCTCTTCAGTGGAATAAAAAGAAATTAGGATCCTTCATATATACATATACATACATATATATATACACCTGAATCAGAACAACTTTACACGCCTCCAGGATACCACCAGCTGATAAAAGACACGTCATGACACACGGAAAGATCTCCTAAAAAACTCTTTGTCTCATCAAAAGAAATTCTTACAGTCAGAACAACTTTAATTTGAACACAGTTTTCTATGTAAAATAACCTGTTAACACTTTATTTGGTCAAACTGGAGTTTCTTATGTGCTGAAGGCACTTCGTGGCTTCATGATTTCCAGTAATAGTGGGAGGCATAATGTTTTAACATTTAAAGATGACAATTTGAAAGAAAAAAAAAAAACACATAGTCTTTAAAGCATAGACATAAGGCTAGCAGAATTTATAGAAGGTATAAGATCTGCACTGAACACTGTGTGCTCTGAATTTGGCAAAACAACCATCTAATCTTAATATAATCACTCTGTAAGAACATTCTCCTGTTTATCAATATCAAATTTGGAAAAGTGATGTCAGGCTGCGAGTGGAGAAGAAAAGAATTAAAATATATGAAATTAAAAAAAACTGCTAAAACATATATTTATATCTGAAGTGACGACACCACCTTGAACAACTTCAGTGTAAAACAACCTTATTTTGTTTGGGGCCACCCATAGGCTGAAAATTCTCCTTCAAGCATTGAAAAATAGGGTTCCTGAGCATGAAAACTGGTGTGTTGTCAGTCACCATCTTCAGAGGACACACAGCAGCAGCCTGGACAGGCTAAAGCCTGCTGGGATACTAAAGCTGTAACAGCCTGGGACACAGAGGAATATAGTACCAGCCAGCTGTAGCTGAACTGTCCATGAGAAACACGCAATCAAGAACTAATTTGTTTACTTTTACATGATTTCATGCTATCAAAGTGTTAGTGTTAATATGTTAGTGCATTAGTTCAAAAATGTTAATTTGGTCATTTCAACAACACACTTTGTGCTTTGGGGGTTAATTTCGTACTGGAGTGTAGATGTCACTGCCTAAATGTTTTCTGAGAGAGCTGCTCTGTCTTTTCAGGAATGTGATTACTCATGAAGTTGGCAGTCAAATGTCTGGCTCTTTCAGTCAGTGAAATCAGTGATCACATAAACAACGGATAAAATTATTATGTTGTTCAAATCGTTTTTTTGTTGGTGGTGGTGGTTTTTATTTCAGGCTAGTATTAATCTTGACCATTATTAAACTTGATCCTTTTTATTTAGCCTTCTGCTCTCATTCCTGCTCAATTCCACTTTATTCCTGACTCTTTCTTCAACACTAAGCAGCTATTTATTCATGTCTAATGATAGATAAACCCTAATGCTAAAAAAAAGTGATTGGAATTCAAATAGTGTGTATACTTCTTACCTATACATAAGAAACATTGACATCATAAAGTGATGATGAAATCTAATAGTTCAACAGCTCGCTACTGTAGCTCACTTCATCAGGTCCAGACCTTGATGGGTTGGACCTAAACCAAAGTCCTGAAACGTGCAGCAGGTACCAACACTGGTGTTTGGGCAGCATTTGAGGACTGAGTTCTCACACAGTTGCTGTGTTGTTAATTGTACAGGTAACATACTGGCAGGTTTCACTGGTAATACTGTGCACAGTTAATATGCAGTTGGTCATGAAACTGTTGGCTGTTTTTATTGTACACATTTATTTTATTGCGTACAATTGTCTGCTACTTAAAGTTTTTAAAAAAAAGTGTTGGTTTTTCTCGCATGTAGACTGCCTTTTTGTTCAGCAGAAGCTTCAAAAAACATCTCCCCATCACTTCTTTCTCTCATCACTGAAAATATGACTTATAAATACCCACCGCGTTTGGTAATCATACAAACCTAACTTCAGCCAGTCCCATTTTACGAAGTAATGTTCTTTAATTTTCCATACCCGCTTCCGCTTGATAAGGACGGAAGCTTAACAGCGCTAACCATCCCACCACACTAGTGTTGCCCGCTGGATAACCCCGAGCTCAAGCAGAAAGAGTTAATCTCTTTTTACACCTCTGACTTTTTGCTTGTACTGTGGCTGAGAGCAGAGTGGCCCTCTAATGTCCGAAATATTTGCTGCAGTGTTCTTTGCAGCTTTCATGTGTGCACTTTGTTGTTGTTACTCCAAAGGTCATTTGATTGTGTTATTTGAAATGTCTAAAGGCCACTTTTTCTGCTCTGGCTAGAAGCTACTAGCATCCATACTGAGCTACCCTGCTGTCCTACTGTGTTTTGTGATACAAAATATTTTTTGAGTAAATAATATATTATTCTTTGTTTTTTTACATTTGTCTTTACCTGCATTTAGGCTCTGCATTCAACCTTAATTGCATGACTTGTTTGTCCTAAAATGGGCTGAAAATCAACACAAATAAAAAGAAAAACGGGGCATGCAGACGTGTTGTAAGGAAGCAAGCTCTAATGTGTAACTGATATGAAATAGAAGTTAACACATATAATAACAAACATGTGAAAGCATTGGCTCAAAGAAAGAAAAGCAAAAGCAAGAAGTTAATAGGACTGAGTAAACGAAAAATATATCCAGCTAGGAGAATTGTCGTCATTGGAGGTGTGCCAAAAGTGCAGTTCCTCAAATGGTCCCTATGGGCTTCAACAGCATGACCCCCATGACTTTATTGTGAAAATAAACGTTTTTACAGCCTGGTGCAAAATAATGGCTTTGGCCTTTTTTTTCACATGATACATTTCAACTGTATACATTTTTATGTACCTCATCAGGTTAAAAAAATGTATACACAGAATGAGGGATGTTGTTTTTTGTTGTTTTGTTTTATTTTTCAGCGGGATTTCGTTAGTGATGCCTGAATATGTCCAAAACAACTGCTCTTCACCAGCTTTTGCCCAGTTTTCTTTATACAGCTCGTACACGCACTGCAGGAATTGTTATCCATCCTCAGCCTTTGAAGGAGGCGAGTGATGAGGAAGCATTTGGAGGAATCTAAAGTAAAGAAACAAAGGGGCATCCTATGTAAACATTTCTATCAACTTAGGTGACTAATGAATCCTCCATCTGTTGCTGTTGTACATTCTGTGGGCCCTTTAGGGTGCATGAAGTAGCCATGGACTTTTAATTAAAAACACCATAACATTATGTTGACCAGACATAGACGGCAGCAATTAGGCCAAAGCAGTTAAATGCAGAGGTGGAAGCAACCTGGATGAACAGAGGAAAATTACATCTGTAA
>JBAMYA010035935.1:0-15634 GCA_037176975.1 Arrhamphus sclerolepis | reverse complement strand
GTGCTTGTCTCATCCACACTCAGCACGCATGACTGGTGTTGTTGGAAATGGAGCTACAAAAAGCTTTAAAAAAAAAAAAAAAAAAAAAAAGTGCTAAGATAAAAGAAACTGACATTTTTGTGTAAAAGGAAATTTAGTTACAAAATCTCATCACTGTCATAAAAAAGTGAAATTTTGTCATAGGATCTCAAATTTCACAAAAGTTCTAAAATTTGTAAAATTGAGACTTTCCTATTAAAATCACTTTTCTTTGGAAATCATAAATTTAAATAAATGCATTTAAATACTTTTTTGATAAAAAGCACAATTTACTGTAAAATTTCAAATTTTGTGAGATCGAAGCGTTTTATCATACACTTACAAATGTCACAAAATTGTAAATTTTTTAAACTTAAAATTACATTTTTTTTGTTGGAGAATACATTTTTTGCAACATTTTAACATAAAATTATAACCGTCATTAAATTTCAAGTTTTGTATAATTTCAACATTTTGTCCTAAATCTCATGAAACTTTTTAAAATGGTAAATAAACTTTTCATTGCTTTTGCAAAAATTGTGATTTATTTATTTATTTTAAATTGCATATTTTGTATGATTGAAATGTTTTGCCCTAAAAATCATGAATTTTTGTTGTAAAAATAATATTTTACAAATCGACACATTTTGGACAAAAATGATCAAGACTTTTTTGTTGTAAAACCAAAGTCTTTGCAAAATCCTGTCTTTTTAACGTAAAAATTGCAGTACGGTTACTGTGGAGGAGCATCTCTGCTGTCTGGAGAGTTCAGTTGTAATACCTAACTCATACTGAATCAAAGTTATTTGCCCTTTGGGGCATAAAAACATTATTTTATTGATTTTTAAATAAATTCATCTTTAAGTTAAACTTTACAGCAGAAAGTGTTTTTTTCACATCAATTAAGCATATTTTTTGTGACTCCAACCAAAAACTCTGTTCATTACAGTTTGGGCCTTTCTGGTTGGGGATCCAACAGCGACCGGCTCTTCTCCCACCATCAAAAGAATGGAAGAAACTCTTGATAAAAGTGACCTTTCTGTGGCTTCATGTCACATGGAGATGATAATGTCTGGACTTCTACTGCTACGGGTCACAAAACTGACTCCCTTCCCTCTGACTTCTCCTGGACTCTGACGGCAGTCAGAAGACCCGATCGCCTCACTGCACTTGTTATTGCCGCTTCACTTACCTACATTTTTGATGCAACCTTTTACTTCAGCTTCCGCTGGTGAAACGGAACCGCTGAGAAGTCGGTCTGGTCGGCCCACAGCTAGATTTACTGCAGGGTGACTCACCAACGTTAGTTGATACCATTCCAGCAAATAAACTCTAAAACAGCGTGACAGATTTTATTTTTCTGCAACTGTTCTGGGCTCAGACGGCCTACATCCTGTTGCCCAGAAAAGAAATAGTTTTATCAAATAGCTTACTTGGTTTTGTTGCTTCTTTTCCAAGGAAAATGGCTTAATTAAGTGAAAAGCGGTAAAGAAATGCCCGTTCTCCTTAGTACAACATCCAACATTGTGTTTCTAAAAACTTGGTTTAGGTAATTTCGTTTGTGTTTCCTACTTTTAACAGCACCCGGCAGTGACCCGCTCCATCCAGATATGAAGGAGTTGGAGAAAAACACCACTAGCCAATCTCACAAAGACTTATTGTGTTTCAAGTGTTTCCGATCTGAAAGGCTGTTTCAGTTTTTCCTCACAGTTCTGGACATTGGCGATGGAATGAGGGGGTTGCTGGGTTTCTTTTCAGCACACCTTTGGACTTAAGGGGCTTATTCCACACCGTTAGCACAAACATTTTTTCAAAGTGGCTATCCAAGAGCTCAGGATGTTTAATTTACTGTCAGGTCTGAAGGAAAGCAGCTCGGCTGGACTCGGACCACGTTGTGAAAAGTTCTCCTGCAACTGACGGGAGCGTGGATCACTCTGGTGGAAGCAAAGGCGTTTTCCAACCTGATGCACTGCCACCGCGGGCTGTCAGCGGCCTTTACTTGCTCAGCAGTGACCTAAAGAGTGAGGCGGACCATATCAGGTACGACATTTGGCTTCGGCAGGGGGTGGGGGGTGGGTGGGATGCGAGTTGAGGTGATAAATGTCCGGTGTGCTGTCAGTTGGATGAGGACGTGCAGAAACGCTCGGCGTGAAAACACAAAAACAAAACTGTTCCCTGAGTGACGACAGCTCAGAACACGTCAATGTTCTTGTCAGAAATGCTACCGCAGGAGTCTGTTACCTTTTCAAACAGCAGCGTTGACGTTGGCAGCTGCTGGTGGTTTCCGTTTTACTTACACTTAAAGATGAATTTGAATCAAACTGAATTCAATAAAATAATGTTCTTAAATGGGCAATATGAGTTAGGTATCACAGCTGAACTCTCCAGGCAGCAGAGATGCTCCTCCACAGTGACTTTCCCACAGTTTTTTTTTTAAACGTTAAAAAAAAAAAAATCAGGATTTTGAAAAGACTTTGGTTTTACAAGAAAAAAAAATGAAGTAAATATGATTTTTACAAGAAGAATTCATAATTTTAAGGGCAAAAGTTTCAATTGTACAAATTATGCAATTGAAAAAGAAATCACAATTTTTGCTAAATCAACAAAACATTTATGAGAAACTTGTGTTTTTTGAAAAAATTCACTTTTTTAAAAAAAATTGTGATTTTAGGGCCAAAAATTGAAATTATACAAAATGTGCCATTTTTACGACGAAAAATGTTGACATCTATATTGTGAAATTTTCTATTTTACAACTTTTTTATGAAAAAGTCAGTTAATTGAAATTAGCAATCAGAATACAAGAAAAAAAGTCATTGTAGTACAAAAGCCTCAGTATTTTTTATAAAACTGAAATTTGAGATATTATGACAAAAATTCAATTTTCAACAAAATCTTCCATGAAAAAAGTCCACAAGTACCATTAATCACAAGTGTACATGCTGTCGTTAAGAACACCACCTCCACAGACATGGAAAAAATCATCATCACGTCCATGTTTCCAACCAGCTGGTTTTCAGTTTTAGTTTTTTCAACAAAAGAAGAAAATTAGTAAAAAACATTTTTTTTAAAGTTGGCGTTCATGAAAGAAGACTGCAATGTAAAGGATCTACCTACAGTTTGAATGTAGAGATGTTTGACCTGTAAACCCGCCGACCTGTAAACCCATAAACCCCTAGATTCATAGACCTGTAAACTCAGACTTGTAAACCCGTAGACCCGTAAACTTGTAGACCTGTAGACCCGCAAACCCATAGACCTGTAAACCCAGGATTTTGATTAACAGGAATGGTTCCTGTCATCCTCACAGATCCACACAGATGCCGGACTGATTCCAGGACTCTGATCTCATCACATTCAGTCCTGGAAACGTTCCCGGTGTTTGAGGATCAAACATCTCCAGACCACCAAGGCCGTGGAGTTTATTCGCCTCAGCTGTGCGGCGGTAGAAAACGCCGCTCAGACGCCATCTTCCTGCGACTTTCATTCATCATGAAACCAGCAAATGCCAAAGAAGTCAAATAACATTTAAATCCTAAATTTGAAACTTGACACCGACAAATCCAGAACGTTTTGACGACTCTCCACACATTAAATGCTCCGCACAAAGTTTAAAACGAGGCTTTCCCTCGTTTATCTTTATGAAAAATAATAATCACATGTCCGTAATTCAGCTGACGACCAAAGTGATAAAATGGTATTTACGTTTAAACCTCTTTATCTGCAGAAAACCTATCTGTCTACTTTTAACATATTTACAGTAACAAAAGCAGTTTGGGTTTCCACAGACAGATTTAACTTTTACTGTGCGCTGACTGTACAGATGCATATTATTTTCTCATCAGCCAAAATTACACAGGTTTATCAGTCTTTCTGAATGGCTTTTTGAGTGACAGCAGTTTATGGTGTCATCACTCTTATTTTGAATATAATGGCTTGTTGTTATTAGTCCTGAGTCGTGATATTGCAAAATTGATCATTATACAACAAAAATGTACAATTAAAGTATAAAAAAAAATGCAATTATACAAAATATGCAACTTTACGACAAAGTCATAATTTTATGCAAAAAATAAATTAAAATAATAACAATTTAGCCAAGATTTAGTTACATTTTTGAATTTGTTACACTTTTAAATTAAAAAAGCTATGATTTTTTTATTTGGAAGTTTGCATGAAAAAGTCATGACTTTTCTAAAATTTGAGCTCTTAATAACAAAAATGTGCATTTTCATATGACAGAAAGTCAAAGTGACATTGGGAAATCCAACATTTTGAAAGAAATATTTGTGATTTAAGTATTTTGACAGAAAAGTCATGTAACTTCTGACTTCTGACTAAAGGTTTTTAAATCAGCAGGCCGCTAGTGGGCCAAAGCAATGTTAGAATCACATTTGAATTAAAATAAATAAATAAAAATAAATAAAATTATGATTTCCAGACCTTAAAATAAACTGGAGTTAAAGACAAAAATGTGAACTATCTATGGTTCATATGTCTCTTAACTGGGATATACGTTTATATGTTTATACTTACGTGTTTGTGTTGCTTTTTAACTTTGTCACCAACCACTGGATGGTGGTAATGATTATTTACTACAGTGCTGTAGCTCACAACGCTGAGCTTCCTTTTTATCAATGTAGATCAGGGGTGGCCAACTCCAGACCTCGAGAGCCGCAGTCCTGCATGTCTTACACGTTTCCCTGCCACAACACACCTGATACAAATGAATGTGTCATTAACAGACTTGTTCAGTCCTGGATGACAAGTTGATGGTGATCCATTCATTTGAGTCAGGTGTGTTGTGACAGGGAAACATGTAAGACATGCAGAACTGCGTCTCTTGAAGCCTGGAGTTGGTTACCCCTGATGTAGATCTTAGTGAGCTGAAGCTGATTGACGTTTTCACAGACATGACTGCAATCTATCATATTGATCTGACTTGAAAATGAAGAAGGAAATTGAAAAAGAACAAATCTCGCAAGTGGATCAATCACATTTGTTGCGGTCCACATTGGTGTGATGCATAGTTATGTTTGGAGATGGGAGAACGCCAGGGTCCGGTGTATTTCATGCCTAATGTTGGGTTTGCACCGTATGACTTTGGCAATCGTAGAGAAAATCATATTGCCAAAAGTATTCGCTCAACCATCTAAATAATAGAAATCAGAAGTTCCAATCACCTCTAGGGTGGTCACTTCCAGGTGTATAAAATCCAGCACCTAGGCATGCAGACTGTTTCTAGAAACATTTGTGAAAGAATGGGTTGCTCTCAGGAGCTCAGTGAAATGCACCGTGGTACTGTGATAGGCTGCCACCTGTGCAACAAGTCCTGTCATGAAATTTGCTCCTAAATATTCCACTGTCAACTGTCAGTGGTATTATAACAAAATGGAAGCAATTGGGATGACAGCAACACAGCCATGACGTGGTAGGCCACATAAACTGATGCAGTGGGGTCAGCGGATTCTGTGGCGTACAGTGTGCAGAGGTCGCCAACTTTCTGCAGTCACTACAGACCTCCAAACCTCATGTGGCCTTCAGATTAGCTCAAGAACAGTGTGTAGAGCACTTCGTGGAACAGGTTTCCATGGCTGAGTAGCTCCATCCAAGCCATACATCACCAAGTGCAATGCAAAGCATTGAATCTAGTAGTGTAATGCACACTGCCACTGAACTCTCTGGAGTCATAAATCACACTTCTCCATCCAATCTAATGGACGAGTCTGGGTTTGGCAGTTGCCAGGAGAACAGTACTTGTCTGACTGTACTGCGCCAAGTGTAAAGTTTGGTGGAGGGGGGATTATGGTGTAGGGTTGTTTTTCATGAGGTGGCCTTGGCCCCTTAGTTCCAGTGAAAGGAACTCTGAATGCTTCAGCATACCAAGACATTTTGGACAATTCCATGATCCCAACTTTGTGGGAACAGTTTGGAGATGTCCCCTTCCTCTTCTAACAGGACTGTGCACCAGTGCACAAAACAAGGTCCATAAAGGCATGGATGAGAGAGTTTGGTGTGGATGAACTTGACTGGCCTGCACAGAGTCCTGATCTCGATTCGATAGAACACCTTTGGGATGAATTAGAGCTGAGACTGAGAGCCAGGCCTTCTGGTCCAACATCAGTGTGTGACCTCACAAATGGTCAATAATTCCCATCAATACACTCCTAAACCTTGTAGACAGCCTTCCCAGAAGACTTGAAGATGTTATAGCGGCAAAGGGTGGACCCGTCATGTTAAACCCTATGGATGAAGAATGGGATGAACTAAAGTTCATATGCGAGTCAAGGCAGGTGAGCGAATACTTTTGGCAATCTAGAGTTAAACGCAGGACCTCTGCAAAGCCATATGCCCGACTATCAATGCATGAAGGACCAACACTGTCAGAGTTGTCCACAGCAACATAAATAGGAGACAAGAACTTGAACTTAATGACGGTACCGTCAGAAATCACTCTATTGTTACATATCTTTTTATTGTATGTGACATCATTGTGACAAGTAATTGGAAGATTATTAAATACTTGACTTCAGTTCCATAAGTAACTGCAGCAGTGAGTGGGTCCCTCCACATTTTATTGTAGCATCACTTCTCATACAACTATCTGAAAATGACAGGAGGACTTTACACAATAGCCAGGAGAATTGGTGCTTGTTACTTGGAGCCCAGCACATACCAACTTAAAAACAGGTTTTTAAATGAGGTGTAACTATATTTTGGCCTAAAGTAGAATGATAAACTAGAATTATGAACTGCCTCTACTCCGCCCCTTCAGCCTGTGCTGAATATGATAATAAGTATGAGTAGATGGAGCTCATTCATTCAGACTAATATAATCGTCTTGCTGCAGCCACCTTTCTGTAAGACACAGAAGGTCAAACTGGTGATCAGAGATCAAATTATTTACCAAAAGAGTTTTAGAGGAAAGAGATCTAATATTTAATAATCCATATTTGATCACCATATTTCTGTCTTCAGTCAATTTACTGATTTTAACTGGAATTAAATTGGGGAGAGTCATATCTTTTCTGTAATTAGATTTAGATTTTTAAAATTTGGATGGTCCAGGGGCAAATACTACGAATGGGGTAGTGGGTGAGTGACTGCTCTAACTGAAGCACAGAGAAGAGTTTAGGACCACAACTCTGCCTCCTGGTCTGGATTCAGATTATTATTCAGAGGATTGTCAGAGTTTAGAACAAACTTAGTCAGATTTCTGGGCAAGAGAGCCGCTCCATCCAAAGTGGGATGAATGCCATCTCTCCTAATCAGACCAGGTCTTCCCCTGAACATGTGCAAAATATTTAGTAGGCCAACATTGTTAGCTGGACACCAACGACTAAATGATAACATGCAGCTGTACATGTCATCACTGGTCATATTAGGGAGGGGTCCAGAGGAAATGATGGAGTCTGACATTGATTTTGAGTAATTACATACTAACCTGTTGCTCGTGACTTGGAGCCTGGCATATATCGACTTAACACCAGATTTTTAAATTAGGTGTAACTATGGGCCTACAGTTATACAATAAACAAGAATTATAAATTTCACCCACTCTGCCCCTCAGCCTGAGCCCCAGTGCCTCTGCTGCTTAATTTAATTTTACCTTGCTGTAGAAAGTGGGAAAACATGGTGTAATCCTCATATTTGGTTCACAGCGACACTCATCCAGCAGTGCACATCAGTTTCACCTCTGGAAGTGTTAAAGTTTCATACTTTTTATACATTCATTTTGTTAATGAATCATGTCAGCTGATGTAGCTCTGACATTCTTGCTCGATGTTCCAAAATGAAATAATGTTATCATCTGGGCTTAAAGTAATCCAGTTTTGGAGGTATGCATATGAATAGAATGAAATCTATTCCCTTTTACACATTCCCTTGTGAATTGATCTAACAGAAGAAATATTCAGAGGTCTGTGCAGAGCTCTCAAAGTCTGTGGCTTTGTTTTACCTGTTGCTATCGGCTCACATGAAAAGCTCAGTTTCAGGAGATAAAAGTGAGCTGCAAGACAAGGGAAGGGAGCAGACGGGACAGGACTTCCTCTGTAGCAGTGATTTCACCCACTGAGTACTGCGTATTCCTGTTCTTAGATACAGGGATCATGTGACAGATCTCAGCATGCTGAATGGAAACAAGTCAAATAAGAAAGTAGATTTACTGCCACATGTTGGCAGACCATGATTCATTTTACTTGTAAAATAGAAAAGAAAGCACCATGAGCTTGAAAACTTGAAGAATTTCTCAACATTCTGTCTGGGGAATTGGCCGAGTTGTCTCATGAAGGAAATACCAACAGAGGACACCAAGATGTACGCAGGGGAAAAAAAACTCTGAAAAGCTAAAACTATTGTTTGTCCTGTGCAGGAATACTGAACTCTATTAATAGTTTGTGACCTCGTATTACTGTTTAAAACAAACAAACAAAAAAAAAAGCAACTAGACCTAGAAGAGCACACCGCTCTATATCCCCATATTCAGCTTACCACATGTCAGACGTCTGATCTTTGTCCGATGGGCAGGAAGAGGCACAAAGCACATGTTGGCCAATCGGCTGTCTGGATGGGAGCAGATGTTGCTCTAAAACCTCTTTGTACTCTTCACCATTGATGGTGCATTTCCAGATGTGGAAGCTGCCCCACACCATAGACACTAATGCAACCCAATAGCATCAGAGATGCAGGCTTTTGAATTGTCTGCTGATAACAAGGTGAATGGCCTCTTCTTTATTCTGCAGGACATGGCATCCATGATTTTCAAAAAGAATTTCAGATTTTGATTAATCTGACCACAGAACAGTTTTCATGGAGAGTACATAATTGATTGTACTGAGTTGAATTTTTCCAGTTCAACTCAGTTCAATTCAGTTCAGTTCAACTCAACTTGTACAGCATGTAATTTCAATAAAAAAAATTGTCTCTAGGGGCTTTTCAAAGACCAGAGCACGATGCCCAAGCAGAAATTAATAGTAAAATAAAAATTGACAGATAAAAACTGGGAGAAAACCTTTTGGCCAAACTGTGGCAAGGAAGAACCCCTTTAAGAAAGAAGAAACCTTGAGCTTGACATCGCTCATGAGGAGGACCTTCCCTCTGAAGCATTGCCATGTTGTTTGGATTATGTTCACATGTGGCTTCTACTTCGCATGATACAATTTTTACTTACTTACTTTGTGAACTGCACAGCGACATATGTTCAGAGACAATGATTCTGTAGGTCCTGTAGGGCAGTGTTCTACAACATCAATCTTTAGGATCCTGTCCTATATATCCGGCATCTAGATGTTTTCTGCTCAAACACACCTAGCTCCAATGAGGAGGTCATTGACAGACTTGTGTAGATCCTCAGGAAAAGCTGATGGGCATCCAGTCAGGTGTGACTGAGCAGGGAAATATCTAAAACATGCAGAACAGTGGGCCCTGAGGACCAGGGGTGAAGAACATTGATCTAGAGGCAGGATCCTGCACTGAAAATCACACCTGTTTTTCATGCAGTACTGCCTGAGGACCTGAAGCTCACACACATCCACTTTTGACTGTTAGCCTAGTCCCCTGCGTTCAAACACTCTCCCTGATTCTCTGACTCTTCTAATGATATTATGTGCTGCAGGTGGTGAGATCTTCAAAGTCTTTGCAATTTAATACTGAGGTACATTTCTCTGAAAATTTTAATCTCAGTCATGTTACTGAGCTGTTGAGAATTAACCTAATTAGTCGTCCAATGTTCCTCCATTTGTTTTTTAAATTATGCCAGTTACTTTTCCAGCCTCTTGTTGCCCGTGTTCCAACAGTTTTAAGATGTGTTGTTGCCATCAAAGTCAAAATGAGCTAATATTTTCCATCAAATGGTAAAATGTTTCAGTTTCAACACATGCTTTATTTTCTATTTGCTATAAAATATGGGTTTATGGGATTTACAAATCATTTCATTCTGTTTTTATTTAAATTTTACACAGCATCTCAACTTTTTTGGAATTGAGGTTGTAACTAGTTAATCCATTTCCATTGTTTGTTGCAGCTGTTGTTTGTTTCTTCGTTCAGACACACCATGCAGGACTAGTGTTTGGGGGACAGCCCAACACTTCCTGGTGATGCAATACTTAAATGTTTGTTAGGATACAATACAAGTTGTTTTAATCCAGGGACACGTTAGAGCACAACAAGCACTTTTTACGTTATCCTGACTTCCAGAAGTTATGCTGCTGGGCATACATATCTTCTTCTTTTGTTGAAAGAGATGTGTGGGGAGTCATGCAGGAATCAGATGAATCAAAAAGATCCAGATGCTAATGGTTTGTTTGAGACAGGAGGTTTCAGATGTTGGTTAGTAAGCTACCAACTCTGCACGTTCCAACTTGTTACAGAGCAACAGCACACTGACCAGGAGGTGAAATGGGAGCAGGAAAGATTAGACTACAGAGTAAATTGTAATATTGGAAAATAATGCAGCACCAGTTCAGCCAGCTCTAGGAGGAAGTCCAACTGGAATGTCAGGAGCAAGAGCTACTAATGGAATGCACAGCAGTTGGAACTCTCCTGAAGTCTGCTGCAGAGCGGACTGTTCATTGGGAATGGGAAGCTTTGGAAAAGCCTATAACAGAGCAGTCTGACAATTCACTGAGGCTCAGTTCAATTATCTTTATTTATATAGTGTATATTATGATACAAAATGTCTCTTAGCACTTTACAGAGACCCAGATCCACTGAGCAAATAATAAGTGTGCACCCTGCATGGAAATGCCCGAAGATGCAGTCGTATTGTGATGCCTAAAAATATTAAATAAACTTACTGTCACTTTTGAGAGAATTGCCAGTGGATGGTGGCGGCCACCAGAATATCTTCCACCACATCCTAATTGAAAACCCAATATACTTGCATATGTATAACACCATCATGAACTCTGCAAAAGAAAAAGTGCTATCTATATGAAATTTGAAATGAGCACCAAGAATTACTGAATGAGATTCCTGTCTTCCATAGTGAAACCGGCCATCAACAAGTTGAAAATACACCTGTGAGACTTCAATGACAAAGAAGTCTAGAAGTTCCAAAAGAAAAACAAAAGAACATTGTGGAAATTCAATTCAATTCAACTTTATTTGTATCATGTCTGATACAGTACAAATTGTCTCTAGGTGCTTTTCGGAGACCCGGAGCAAGCATAATGGAGCACATAGAGAAGAAGAGAGGAAGATGAAAGGGTAGAAAAGAAGGATGAGCGGCACTGCTTAGTGGATCATGTTGGTCCTGCTAATAACATAACATCATCTAGTCTAGAAGTGGCAAACGTGTAGATTTGTTTTTCAGCATCTCTCTGCAAGATGATGCTCCTAATCGTAGCAATATTACAGAGGTGAAGAAAAGTTTAAAACCTGCATAATATGCTGTTTAAACGATATATCCTGGTTGAAAATAACTAAGAGGTTCCCAACAGTCACAATGGAGGACAACGTAAAACTGATTCATCTGTTCCTAAGGTGTTTGGGACCAAAAACAATAACATCAGTTTTATCAGGATCTAAAAGCCAAATGTTTGTAGAAATCCAGACCTTTATGCCATTAAGACATGCCTGAAGCTTGGCTCACAAACATTAAAACCATTGCTCTCCTGAAGTTCTGTTTCTCGGTTTTCTGTCGTTTCAACTGGATTTAGGAATGTGATCCAGCTTTTATAGATATGAAAAACTGTCCAACGAGACTGCTTTGCAGTGCCTGGACTTCACACACCCTACTACGGTCAGATGTGAAGATGTGTCCCTGCAAGGGTCAGTTTAGTGTATGATGCATACGCTATTCCCAAAGGAAATGAGGCATTCAATTGAGAAAGAATCTTTTGCAGTTAGATGAACAGTTTGAATAAATATCAAATAAGGTTAAAAAAAACACACACACACACCACACAAATAACACTTTTTGGAACAATTCGCAACAATTTTACAAAGTAACACAAGACAATTAAGAACCTCCATGAAGGGCTTAGAGCCACACCAAAAAAGTAATTCCACTCTCGCTTCACATTGTGGGTTAAAGAAATAAATAGCTTATGATTGTTTAGATACTTCACTGGACCCATTTTCCAAGCAGCTGTCCTTTTAACCTGTTGCACCTTTGGTGGTAGGTTACGCTCACTGAACACCAAATCGTGTTTATTTTTCCATCAGATGGTGTCCATACTCATTTTCTCTACTTTAGCTCAACACGAACACACAAAGTGATTTTTTTCAAAGAACTTCCAATTGGATTGTTTCGTAATGGGACACTGCAAATATGTTAAGACTGTGTTTTGTCTTCCCTTATCTAAAACTCCTGTTTCTCAGTAAATGATCCAGCACAAGTAAACAAAAAGATGGGAAACAGGCCAGATGATTTCAGTTAAAGGCCTGTTTGACTGGAAAGCCCCTCAAAGCGGCCATGCACAGCACCTGTCTTCATTAACTGACTTCCGTATCAATGTGCAAAACTGTCCACACAGGCTGTTGGCCTGTTTTGATTATGCATTTGAATTGGCAGCATCACAGAGCTTATGAATACTGTAGCTCTGCTGCTGCTAAAAGTGTGGGCCAGTTTTAGCAGGAAAGGGGGTTCACGGTGAGAACTCTTTGGCCAAAAACAGATGCCTGCTGCTGCTGCAAGCTGCAGACTGTCTGTTGAGGAAGAAAAAACAGCTCAGCTGCAGGCCAAAAATCTAAAAAAACAAAACAAAACAAAACTATCAATAGAGCTGGGTAATTATTTTTTCTTGGTTCATGACTACAAGTGAAACCTCTCATTACGCCCTTTCATCATTTGTTTGATTTTAAAATATTGACAGAAATATATAAGATGTCCATGCATGTCCAGAAATTGGTGTGGATGTATTAAGGTAGGGTTTCAGTTTGTGCAGTTCCAGTGCATTTTCACACACAAACACACATCCCTCTGTTGTAGTGATCACTATAGCTCTCACTTGGCATATTGTCAAAGTCACGACCCCAACTATCCCCACAGAACTGACCTCACAATGGGAAATAAATCAGGACTCTGAAATTGGTTTGGACTGTACAAAAGGTTATGTTCTCAGAGCTCAAGATTCTTGTGCAAAAACATTGCTTCCTTTTTGAATGGCACCACATGGAAACACATTTTTGTGTGTGAAATTCATTTCTGGCATCAGAGCATATCGGGGGTTTTATAACACTCATGAAATGGAGTTCTCTCTGACAAGAATGTGTGGAAATCCTTCCCAGTTATGCTCCTTTCAGGAGGAAAGCCTGTCTCTGCTGAAAAGACTCAAATCTCACATGTAACAAATAGAATCAAGAATAATTCACACATCTTCTTTAAACATTGCTCCAAGTTCAATAACATTGATGGATATGTAACATGTAACAGCCAGGATCATTCAGGTGTACATGAAACAAGTTTTATTTTACTTTATTTTTATTTTAAAACATTAAATGCTCAGATTTTTCTTTAAAACAAATTATGCAAATATAGATCACAATATAGTGACAAGCTGACAAACATTTGTACTAATTATGCTAAACGTGCTTGATATCAGCAGTTTGAATCTGTTTAGTATTTGGCTTTATCAATGATTCCCACCATGGGTGGCCACAGTCATGCCAGAAAATATGACCAGAAAATTTTAAAAAGTTTATTTTTTGTACTTCATATGATTGCTGTATGAATTTTGCCTTTAAAAATACAAACACTTATTTCTCAAAGTATTTTAAGTTGGTGGGAAAGTAAAACCATTGAAAATGGCCCACAAACAGACATCTCTTACAAGCTTCCATGTGCAGTAACAGGTGGAATGAAAAAAACATTAAATTACTATAATTTTAGTTTGAAAAACAAAACAATTATGGCTATGACAAACTATTATGAACCACTAAAAAGGTTGCACATAAAACAGTAACAGAGCGAATGCAGTGGCGCTATGTCAGATATAACTCTCGAGATAATGAGTTATCTTGTTTCCTGTCTTTTTGCAACTCCCCCATCTCAAAAGTAATGGATGCATTGGTGGACATGTCCAAAATGTAGTAGAATCACAAGTTACAAGTTATTTATGTTCAACATAAATCCAAATTAATTTTGATACAATAAATCCAAATATAATATATCTGAATAACATACATCTCTATTCCAACTTGATCTACACCCATTCTAATTCATGCTAGTGTTCAGCACTGTTGACTCAAAGTTAGAAGGTTTTGGTTCAAATCACAGATGGGGCCTTTCTGTGTAGAGTTTTCATGTTCTCTCTGTCCTTGCTTTGATTTTTTTTCTGTGCAAGTACTCTGGACGCCTCCCACAGCTGAAAGCATGGACTAATCTGTGATTCCAAACTGAGCGTGAGACATGGTTGTTTCTTTCTGCTGTGGCAACTTGCGTAAGAGTGTGGCATGTATTTTGTCTGGCAATATGGATAGGATCTGTTCTTATGCGGGATGAGCTCAACCAAACCCCCTGTGAGCCTGAAAAGGATTGACATAGTAGATGGATAGATGGATAGATGGATGGACAGAAAAGCAGCCTAAGTAAGAAACCAACAGGTCACTTTTCACTTTGATTCTTGATCCTTCCTGTGTACAGCTATAACCTTCTACAATGAATCTTATGAGACATTTAAATCATGACAACGACTGTAAGAATGAAATTACTTGCGGGATTAATTCAGTATTTTTACAATTTAATTTAATTGACTCAATCTAATGTAATGAGCATTTATCTAAATAACTCTGATTAATTAAAATGCTGTATGATGAATAACAGAAGTTACATAAAGTCCAATTGATGATGAATATCCATCCATTAGTTTCCGCTTATCCAGTTTCGGGTTGCAGGGGCAGCAACTTGAGCATGTCCCCTCAAGGACCCATAGGGTCCAGGATGGAACCCGCATTGTTCCTCTTGATGATGAATATTTACCAAAATAATCATGACTTGCAATGGTGCTTCAAGATTTTTCTAATTATGTTGCTTTCTTAATTAGGGGTTTGTTTTTGTTTTGTTTGTTTTTTTTAGGATTACGATTGGAATAGCCTGTCTTTTCTGCAATGAAGTGGCAACCTGTCCCTCTGTTGAGGGGTATGCTCCACTGGACCCTAAATTAGGAAAAAGAGGGTATAGATAATGGATGGATGGATGGATGGATGGATGGATGGATGGATGGATGGATGAATGGATGGATGGATGTTCTCTTTTTTTATATCCACTTTTCTGATATGTTCATACATCCCTCTGTGCGATGACGGCATCTTTTTATCACTGGCCGTTTTCCTTTTGAGACCTTTTTGTCCTACTCATACATGCGCACGTGAGTGCACACACACACACATACACATACAGGGAGAGAGCGAGAGCTTCAGGCTAATAGCAGCTGCATGATTACTCAAGCCCTGCAGCACTTGAAAGGGTGTAACAATATAACTTTTCTTCCAGCTGAAGTCACACAAGCTCAAGAGAGGTGAAATGAAACACCTCATCAGTGTTGTGAGGATTCAAGAGGGATGGGTTCGAGAACTCACCCATTGATGTTTTACAGGGGGGGGGGGGGGGGGGGGGGGGGGGGGGGGGGGGGGGGGGGGGGGGGGGGAGGGGGGGGGGGGGGGAGGGCCACGGAAG
>JBAMYA010035854.1:0-15642 GCA_037176975.1 Arrhamphus sclerolepis | reverse complement strand
TCATTCCTGTTAGAAAAAATGCATTTGTGAGTTGGAGCCACGACAGGAGAGTCTCAACATTCACTCACTGATGCAGCGAAGTCCACAGACCAGAAGCTGTTTGGAAATCGAGTTAAATTTGTGCATCAGAAACACACGTGTGAATCTGGTCATGTGCATTTGTGCCTGTTGAGACTGTTCTAACTCCATAGTTCTACAGGAGGCTAAGAGAAATAGTAATTAAAAGATATCGAGATATTCATGAAGACCATGGTGGGAGCCATCAGTTCTCAGAGTTTCTTTAAGGTTCTAAAGCTACTGACACTGCGACCTCCGTTCAACATACAGCCAACTGAAAAATAAATGTGATGGGGGGCTTTGTTGTGTATTTCAACTCTAATTCAACCACACGTGCGTGTTTGAATAGTCAGTGATGGCGGCGGGGTGATCTGGGGTTGTTTAGGTTTGAAACAGCAGACTGAGAGCCACATGGAGAAGATGGAGTGATTAAGTTACCCGTTTCAGAACAGGCCATGAGCATACATCAAAATGAACTGTGGCAGGCCGAGATGAAGAACTGAACGTGAATGAATGGATAGCAGGCGGCTGAAAATAGAGTCTGTAGACGGCATGGGAGGATTTTTATGGAGAATATGTGCAATGTCAGTGTGTTAATACGAGGCAGGTGTAGAAAAATGGCTGATGGAATTCATTCCAGGCTTCTGAGATGCTCCAGAGACCAATCTCCTCATATATTGATATGGGATGTATTTCAGCTGTTACCCTCTGAATTGTTTTCTTGTCCCGCTCTTCCAGCCAGGTGTTTACAGATGTGCCTTTTGTTGTGCCTGATCTCCGCTTTTCACAGGGGCTGATGTTTGTATTGTTTCCAGCTCCGACTGTCTCCACTTACAAAGGCGGAGGTGGAGGCAAAACTGAAAAAAAGCGTTTAGACATGAGATTGGAGACGGACTCCCTCTCTACATTTAAGATTGGACTGAAGTCCTTCCTTTATGAGAATAGCCTTTAACTCTGTAGTCTCTTAGACCATCTCCTATTTATGCTGCTATATCTCTAGGCTGCTTGGGGGGAGTCTGTTAGACCTCCTCCTACTTATGCTACTATAGTCCTAGACTGCTGAGGTAAGTCTCTTAGACCACCTCCTAGTTATACTGCTATAGTCCTAGGCTGCTGGGGGGGAGTCTCTTGGACCACCTCCTAGTTATGCTTCTATAGTCCTAGACTGCTGGGGGGCGTCTCTTAGACCAGCTCCTAGTTATACTGCTATAGTCCTAGGCTGCTGTGAGGAGTCTCTTAGACCAGCTCCTAGTTATGCTTCTATAGTCCTAGGCTGCTGGGGGGAGTCTCTTAGACCACCTCCTAGTTATGCTTCTATAGTCCTAGGCTGCTGGGGGGAGTCTCTTATACCACCTCCTAGTTATGCTTCTATAGTCCTAGACTGCTGAGGGGAGTCTCTTAGACCACCTCTTAGTTATGCTGCTACAATTCAAGGTTGCTGGAGGAGTTCTATTGTCCATTGAGCATCTTCATCCTTTCTTTCTGATCTCAGTATCTATTTTATTGTATTTGTCCTAAAATGTGATCTATAATTTTGTGATTTTGTGATTTTTCGATTTCTTTTGAGATGATCTGTGGTGGATTTACTTCCATGTTTGTGTTACGTGTGAATGGACCACCAATGGAACATAAATGGAACATAAATAGAACTTAAATGGAACATAAATGGAACTTAAATTGAACATACCCCCATGTGTGGCGGCACACTTCGGGAACGACTTTCAGCTCAGGAGACCCAGCACCACCCACCAGTCAAGTGTGAAAGCAGAACTTTATCTTGACTCTGTGGGGAGGCAGTAGCCAACAAGTCTTTTCAGGGCAGACCCTATTCTTTGGGGGCCGGTTATTGTCCTACAAGGAACACTGGAGATCAGGGTGGTACTCACTGGGGGGTCAGACCTCAAATATGTGCATTGAAATGCTGATGAGAGAGAGAAAGAGAGGGAGGGAGGACTGAGCTGTTATTGCTCTTTTGCACCTCCAAAATCCTGAATACTGCAGGAAAACAAACCACCAGCGCTGATGTGTTGCAGCTGCTGGGGTTGACTCTGCACGTGGTGAGGACCTTGAGATCAAGAGAAAATGTGCTGTAATGTGACAGGAAGGTAAAACAAATCTGTGCACGTGACTTTCCAGTTCTACTCTGCCTGCTACCAGCAGAGTTGACGGAACATAATCCGTGATTTCCTTTGAATGTGATACGGGAGCTTTCAATTTGGAACGCATTGTTTGGATCATTTAGGACTTGGATCGGGTTCACATTTGATGAGGGTGTCTGAAGCGGAACCTTAAGAGACACAGCGACGCTGCTCTTGCCAAATGGGGCATTTATAAAAGGTTGGCTCGGGTCCGGCACAGTGACGGCTGGCGAAGGCATGATGCCCACGTCATGGTGCCATGATGCCAGCGAAGGGTTCCTGTCTGGCACAAATCTCTTGTTAAAAAAACTTGTCATTTAGGCTGCTGAAGCATTACGAACTGAAAGTGGTTCACTGAAACGCTCCGAGTCTCTGCAAGGTGCAAAGATGAGGCAGAATAAATGACAGGACAGGTGCACCCTTCAGCTTCCTGTTTGCACTGGTTTCAGCCAATAACTGTTGCTGGTTTCAGCAAGGGAAGTCAGATAGCTCCGTTTGGTGTAAAAGCACATCACACCTTCACTTTATCCTAAAATCACAAATTTTTGATGTCAAATAGAGAATTTTGCAACATTGGGACTTTTTGTTGGCATTTTTCTGTCAGAAAATTTCAAACTATCAAATTATTTTTTTATTGTAAAATTGAAACATATTTTTCATCCAACATTGCATTAAAACAATTGCAAAAAAGAAAATAAGTTGTAAAATTGTGAACTTTGTAAGATCAACATTTTTGTAAATCTTTGTAAAACATTTGCAATTTAACTTTTAATTTAAATTGCATTTTTCTAATTGCAAAACATCAACCTTTGCAAAATCTCTTTTTCAACAAATAATGAACACTGTCGTAAAATTGAGAATTTAGTATTTTGGCTAATTTGTTTTGGTCCTGAAATTGTGAAATTTTGTGACAAAAGACTAATTTTGCAAAACCGTTTTTTTGATAAAAATGAGCAACTCTTTATTGTAAAATTGAAACAGTTTTTTTTCCTTTAACATTGCAAATTTTCAAAAATTGTATTAAATAAAAAGAAAAATAATTATTTTAAACTTGTGATCTTTGCAAAAATCAACACTTTTTTGTAAAGGTCATGACTTCTTGTCATAAAATCATAAAATTTCACAAAATTAATTTCTTAACTTAAAATTGTATTTTACTTAAAGTTTCAACTTTTTAAAAAGTAATTAACAGTTGTGAAAATGAGAATTTAGGGGGTCTTTTTGTTTTTTTTTGTTTTTTTTAATTTTTGTCTTAAAACCCCAAATTCTGTTGTAAAATTGCAAATGTCAACTTTGGAAAAGGTGTAACTTTTTGACCTAAAATTCCAACTTTGTTGTAGAATTGCAAGATTCAACACTTCTTTCCTAATATACTGATTTTTTTTGTTGTAAAAAACAAACAAACAAATTTTTACAAAATTGTGAATTTTTGATTGTAAATAGAAGTAACAACTTTAATTGTTAAATTGTGACGTTTGGAATTGCATGTTATTGTAAAGATTATGAAATGTTGATGACTTTTCAAGGTAAAATTGCTACTTTTATCCTGAATTTAGTTGCTCAGTGATTCTCAGTTATTCCAGTATTCGATGTCGACACAAAATCGAACAGTCGCATTGGCAGTCCTTCACAATTTATTGAGAAATGTTTGAAATGTACTTTATGGTCAAAGATGAGATTTCATGATAAAATGAAGTGGACCTTGAGTTTGACATGTTTGACTGACAGCACAGCAAATATTAAGTGTTGGTTTGTCAAATTATTTGAACAGGTTTTCCATTCTGACACATAAAGACTTCAAAATAAAAGTACCTGAAGAATGAACCAAATGAGAAGAACAACACATTCACAGAAGAAGAAGAAATCATTTCGAGATAAAGAACAACAAGGCACAGAAAATAACACAGAAGTCGATTAAAAACTGTGAGTTTGAGCGGGGGGGAGGGGCTACCTTCTTATCTACAGCCAGATGTTAAAGAGCAAAGTTACATCAAAGAGACTGTCAGGCGTTTGATTTCAAGACCCTGAAAATACGTTTATGACAACAAAACAACCGACCAGAGATGGCTTTTCAGCATCTTCTTTTCTTAAAAAAAGGCTCCTATTTATCCTGAAAAATGAGTGAAGGGCGTCTGGTGTGTGGTGAGAGTGAAGGACGGCCTTCAGGCTTCAGAAAGACAGTTTGGAGAAGGACCTTTGGTATTCAAGCATGACTGTGCTCCAGCTCACAAAGCAACGACTATAAAGACACATTTGATGGGTTGGAAGATCTCGACTGGAGACCTCAACCTCAGCTCCATCCAGCACCTTTGGAGGCTCATAAAAGCTCTACAGAAACGATGGCTGCAAGTCCAGCAGAAACGGCCCAAAGTCTGGTATCTGGTCTTTCAAGAAGACTAGACACTGCAGAAGAGGAACGAAAAGTGGATGTATGCGATTACCGTGTCATCAGGGTCCCTGCTGGTTTAAAGATCAGGCGTCAAACTGCTGAACATGACTTCCCACAACTAAAACCATTTGGCGAATCGTGAAGAACTGTATTTTGAAAAAAGACATGCTGTCATTTATGAACCTAATGAATAAATATCAGCCACTATTCTCCATAAAAATGAGTGAAGAAACTAAATCGAAGACACAAGTGTGCCAGTATCTCTCCCTTGACCCTTCTTCCTCCTAGATCTCGCTCCCTTCAGGAGATGTGGATATCTGTGGTCTGATAGCAGCTGGCGCCGCATACGCAATCCTCAGTGAGGTGCTTACAATTTAAAAAAATATAATTTTAAAAAAGCGCTGGAAATATACCCAGGGACAATAGCAATGCAAAGTCACCTGCCAGAGAGGCTTACTTCAGGAAAAAAATCCAACATTTAAGAGGGAAAAAAACAGAGGGGGAGGCGCTGAAGAAGGTGCATTTAAAGAGGAAGCTCTTCCCCCAGCGGGCCTTTATCTGTCACTCACAGCGAGCAACGTAAACACCGTCCGTGGAAGAGGACAGACGGGTTTCCATAGTCACAGCACCTACTTGTGTTTCGTTACGTGAATGTTTATTTGCTGCTCTGAGAATTTCAGTTTCCACTGAAAGACAGGGAAGCAGAAGGAAGCAGGAGGCAGCAGAGGCCCGGTCTGACTGAGGAAGAAGAAGAAGAAAAAGAAACACACACACACACACACACACACACACACACACGGAGAAGGCAGGTTATGCAGAAACATGGATTTAATGTAAGGCTTGGCTTTCACTAAAAGCAGAGGAGAGAAGAAAAAGCTGGTCTGGATTAGGAGGAACACAGATGAGCCTCATCGTCAACATTTTCCATGATTCGACCTCAGGTCCTGAACCCCCCCCGCCAAACGGAGGACAAACACAACTATAATACACTGAATTAACAAGGCAGGCCCTGGGGGAAATCAGGGTTCTCAACAGCACGTCGGCAACCCCCCCCTCCCACCCCCACCTCTTATGGTTTCAAGCTCAATAACACAGTTATTATTAAGTCAGATTTAACAGTGTTATAGTTAAAAATGTACCCCCCCCCCTTTTTGGGCAAATTCTTTAAATTACATGAGACTTCATAAGGACTTATTGATCGTGGCTTCAGGCTAGAAGTTCAGAGCAGCCTCTCAGTGCCGTTTGCTGGCTGTTTTACCTCTGAACGCTCGGTTCAGCGGCCGCCCGTGCAGCTCTCTGTTGGAGGTCTTTACTTTTTGGCAAAACACAAAGCACGCGAGCAAGAGGCACAAATTTGTGGTGTGAAAAGGCAGTGCCGCATCAAAGCCCCCTGACTCTGTTCTCCTCTGTCATCTCCGCTGGAGACCAGGTAGGAAGCCCCTGAACTGTGGCTCCTCACCCGCCGCTTAATCTCGCCAACAATCACATTCAGTGACAGGAGCACAAAGCCGTCCGGCGAGCCCAACAAGGATCCGCTATTATGTAACCGCTGACAGCTGGGCCTTTCAAGGGCGGGGGTTGGGGGGAGTGAACCCCCTCCATCCGTGTGGCAGCCAGACGTGACTGTCAAGAAAGGGTCTGGTAAGGGAAGGGTATTATCAGGCCAGGAAGGGGCACGCAGCCCAGAACAACAGCATAGACTTGACTCCGACACCCCCTTCAGATCTTTTAGAAAATGTCAAGAAAGTTGCTGCAGCTGAGCGTCCCTTGATAACAAGTGAAGGGCATCAATAGACGGTGATGCCGGCAATCAGGAGAATATAAACACGTGTCTGGATACTTCCTTTGGCTGAAAAGCAGAAATGTTTTTTTTTAATTCCTTGTAGCACATGACACTGAACACAGAGGCGCCCAAATGTGTGATTAAACTTTGCATTGCCTCCCTTCACGCTGATGGAACTTTGATGCCGTGAACACACAGCAGACCCAGAGGACACAGAAGAGGAGGGGGACAATTGACAGACGGCGTGTTGGTTTTGCCTCCCTTTCCAAATAATTCCCTGTTGTTCCAGGGAAGAATCACTGTGAGAGGCGGCATTCCAGGCCAGGCAGACTGGAGGGATTGTTCAGCGCTGGCGGCCGCCATGCCAGATAGTATCGATGGTAGCATGTCTATGGACATGCGGACGCAGCCTTCAGCCACAGACTGGACAAACCCCCTGTGATGTCACCCACAGGTTTCAGGAGAGTTGTGCTGCCAGACTAGGATCCTTGCAGTCGCCTGCAGGTTGGGTCGTGGCGACTGCAGGTCCCACTAGACTTCAGCTACTTCCTGTTTCAGCTCCAGCAGCCCTTGTATCGGATGTTGTAGGTCAGTAGTCTGGTTAGTCAACTTGGAAGGGTTCTGTAACGATCCAGCTGCTGATGAGCCCTGGACCCTTTCAGACCAAGCCAAAACCAGCCACAACGTTAACAAAGTTAACACCATAAAAATCATATTATCTTTAAAATAAAAATGACTGCACTATTAGATCTTTACTCAATGTTCAGAAACCATTGGCTAAGCTGGCCGTCAATCAAAGACCACATTTAATATAAGTTTACTGGTACAAAACAATTTGTCCCTGTACAGTTAGCATGGTTGTGAAATCTAGCTATTGTTTTGTACCAGGCTGTAAATATGTTTATTTCTGCTGTATAATTGGACTTTTTTTCTTTTTAGTTGGACATTTTAACAAACAGGTGAATGGAGATTGACTCCCTTTTGGATCCGGCCCCTGGTGGTCAGTCGAGAAAATGCAGTTTTTCTTCATAGTTGGAATATTGGTGCTTCCCTTCAACGTCATCTTCAGCTAAACTGGATCTATTTCATTATATGACTGAAATCTCGTGTAATCTTGTTAAAAACACCACCTTTGTAAACCTCTCTTCAAATCTGGCTGCACAAAGGATCATCCCATAGTAAAATCAGTTCTAAAGGTCTCTTCATAGATGGTAAATTTCCATTTAGAACCAAAGACAATGTGAACTGAAGCAGTTTGGAGTTAGGAGAGAATATAGTTTTGCAGCATAATGGCCATTAATGTTAGCCCAGAGGGCAATCAATGAATCGAATACCAAGGCAAAGAGGCAGAGATACATGGTGAGAAGAGTTCTGGTCCTCTGCCTCCATAAAACTGGATCAGAATGTATATATTCATGACAAAATAGACCATCATTGGAGGCAGAGGAAATTAATTATCTTCCTCTTCTGTTTATTGACAGTTAAAAGAATGATATCAGCAGTTGATTTGTAATGACGAGAACATAGTTGTGACCAGAAGGACATTCCTGGTATTAAAAAATTCCTTCCTTCCTTCATTTTGACTTTGGTGAGAGCAACACATCCCTAAAAAGTTGGAACAAGAACAACAAAAAGCTGGAAAAGTAACTGGTGTAAATAATACAAATGGAGGAACATTTCAGCAGGTCGGTAAGAAGACTGGATATAAACAGAGCATTTTCAGATAGGCAGAGCCTCTCTGACATAAAGATGGCTAGAAGTTCATCGATCTGACAAACTGCGTCTAGAAATTGTAGAACAATTTCAGGAAAATATTAATCAAGGTAAATTTGCAAAGACTTTGAAAATTCCAACCATCTACTGTGCATGATATCATCAAACGATTCAAAGAATCAGAAGGGCTGAAGGTCAGAATTCTCTACTGGACATCACTGTATTAAAAACAGCCATGATTCTACTGGACACCACTGCATTAAAACAGTCGTGATTCTACTGGACATCACTGCATTAAAAACAGCCATGATTCTACTGGACATCACTGCATTAAAACAGTCAGGATTTTGTAGTGAACATCACTGCATTAAAAACAGCCACGATTCTACTGGACATCACTGCATTAAAACAGCTATGATTCTACTGGACATCACTGCATTAAAAACAGTCATGATTCTACTGGACACCACTGCATTAACAGTCATGATTCAACTGGACACCACTGCATTAAAAACAGCCATGATTCTACTGGACACCACTGCATTAACAGTCATGATTCTACTGGACACCACTGCATTAAAAACAGTCATGATTCTACTGGACATCACTGCATTAAAAACAGCCATGATTCTACTGACATCACTGCATTAAAAACAGCCATGATTCTACTGACATCACTGCATTAAAACAGCCATGATTCTCCGGGGCATCACTGCATTAAAAACAGCCATGATTCTACTGGACATCACTGCATTAAAACAGTCAGGATTTTGTAGTGGACATCACTGCATTAAAAACAGCCATGAATCTACTGGACATCACTGCATCAAAACAGTCATGATTCTACTGGACATCACTGCATTAAAACAGTCATGATTCAACTGGACACCACTGCATTAAAACAGTTGGGATTCCACTGGACATCACTGCATCAAAGCAGTCATGATTCTACGGGACATCACTGCATCAAAACAGTCATGATTCTACGGGACATCACTGCATCAAAACAGTCATGATCCTACTGGACATCACTGCATTAAAACAGTCATGATTCAGGGAGGGCCTTGCATATTTCAGCAAGACAATGCTAAACCACATATTGCATCCATCCTAACAACATGATTTGACAGGAGAAGAAACCAGGTCCTGAACTGGAATTCCTACAGTCCTGACCTTTCACCACTGGAAAACATCTGGAATGTCATGAAACCAAAAATCCAGCAACGAAGTCCCACGACTGCTTCACAATGCTAAACATCACCCCGTTACCCCCTTTTTTTTTTTTTTTTTACATTTTACACAGTGTTACAACTCTTTTGGAACTGGAGTTGTATATTTTGCTCTAATTTAAAACTGTTTCAATTCATGTTGCTTTGGTCCCAAAGACAAGTTTACAGTCACTTCTAGTAACAGATGCAGCATTGCTTTAACTTCACAATATTCTAAATACAGGCAGAATGAACAGAGATATGGTAGATGATGAAGCTGAAGGAGAAGCTGTTGTAAATGAATCCCTGTGGTTATTAAGACCTGTGTATTCTTTTGAAGTTTATAAACTTTAATGGAGACTGGCCTCTTGTTAACTTTTCAAAAGCATTTCAGCCTGTTTCAGAGGCCCACAACTCCCACATCACCTCCATTTTAATTCACTCTGGTGGCTATGCTAACCAACCTTCAGGGCTACATTTGACGCCAGGATGTCCCAGTTTACAGGCCACTAGTACAACCAGTTTGTCTGCTGGTGTAGCTGGTGTGTGGCGCTCTCAACGGTAAACTACAGATTATGAGGTCTAGATAGAGGTCATGGTACAGCAACCGTTCTTCCATCACACAGGCTCTTTATTAACGCACAAGGGGCTGAAATGCCTAAATGTACGGATAAAAGGGGCCTTTTATTGCTGGATTTTAATGGGGTGTATCTGGAAGACACTGTGGTGCGCTATTATATGTCACTCTTCTGTTTTTGTACTTTTAAAACGTGTTTTTTCTTTTGGGCTCGGATCGAAGTGAAAATCCGCTCCGGGTTTTCCGGCAAGCCGGATCCTCAATTTACTGTGTGTGCTTTCAACGCCGCAGCACTCACTGGCAACCTTCAGGGTTCTTCCGCGGCTCTCTTGTGTGTTCGTGTATGTGACTGTTGTTTTACAGCACGAAACGGCAAAGTTATTTATTTTTACAACCCGGTACAGCGCACAGAAAAAAAACTAAAATTTTAAGATTCCATGATTTATTATAATATCAAGTTTCAACATCAGCATAACGGGCTTATGGAACTTGGCGCACTATTTCGTCCCAGCTGTCCTGTCTTTTCCAACGCATACAATACATTCCTGTTTCGCTCCGCGGTGTGACGAGGCTCAGCCTGCCTGCTGTTCCTGTAAACTCCCGCCTCGACTCAGTCAGAGTGGGTTTAAAACACGAGTTCATGTTCCCTTACAGAGCTCACATCAAGTTTAAAGGCTGTAATGAACACAACAATCACAGAAAATAAAATAAAAAATGACTCACAACACCCCCACTGACACAGAAATACCAGTTTTACACAACAAAACAGGCCACATGACTAATCATTCAACTGCTGTCCATTACACAAAGTGTGAACAATTTGATAGCACTATATTGATAAGGCATATTAGTGGATCACGATGAGCTCGGCACTAGAAGATAAACTCTAAATTCCAATCCTGTATTTTACAATGTCCCTGTGCCTGTTTAAATTGTTGCAGTTCAGATTTACATGCATGTCTGCTGCTCCTTATTGGCTTTGCATCCTCAACCATCAATTATTTTGAGATCAGGCTCTTAGCAAGCAGCGTGTTTTGTGTGCTGACCAACGCTTCAGCGGTCAGACTGCACGCGAAACCAGATTCCACTGCCCTTAAGTGACAGTTTATGGTTTTTGATTTGGTTTGGCTGCAGATTGCCAGGCAACAAAAACTACCCCGAGTCCTGAATGAAACAGCCATCTGTTCCAAAAAAGCCCAGTGAAACTGAATTAATTTGACACAAGGCCTAATCCTGGAATTCAGCTTTGGATTGATTTTTTTCCCCTTTTAGATCAGAGTAACCACAAAAATAAATGAATAAATAAAAAGAGTAGATTATGTCAAAGAGCACAACATGACTTCAAGATGACTTGAGGTAAATTGACTCAACAAGATCATTTAGGTCACTACTTCAGCATATTGATCTCTATTAATTTTGGATGTAGAAACAAAGGATGTTGACTGTAAAGCAGGTCATAACATGTTAATCCCTTTGTCTGATACAAAAGTTAGTACTCCCACTTTTAATCCCATGTCATTGTTTTGTTTTTGTGTGTGTTAAAACACAAAATCATCTCAACTATCTCAGAAAAAAAAAACATCTAACTAAGTTAATCCAAGAAAAATAATCATGTGGGCATTACTGAGTACCCCCGTCCCTCTTCTATAGGATTTAAGAGGGTTAAATTGCTGATAATCATTATCCACACAATGCCAAGAGGGGAAAGACATCAGCAGTGGTCTTAAGGTCCCTTGTCACTGCATGATTTTGGGGTGTTGCAGATGAAAGTTACCCACTAGCTGTTCTATGTTGTAATGTTAGCAGATGATGGTGACCAAAGACTACCTGATATAGTTTACTGACAGTTTCAGACATCCTACGACTCTGTCTATTTAACAGCCACTTAAAATGCAACTTCATGTGACGCATTGATTATTGTGACCCTAACCCTAATCCTGACTGGAACAACATTCTTCTCTTCTTTGCTGCTTCTTTTTTAACAGACAGAACAGCTCATTTTCACATGATTTTGGGTCACTGTTCCCTGAGGACGTAATTCTACGTCAGCATCTCTGTACAGTCTGCGCAGCGTGAGATGTTATAATCTAGTATGACTGCAGAAATCGTGCAGCGTAAACTTGACCTCAGAGAACCAACGGCACCATGGGTAAAAGCCTGAAATGGTAGGACACGTTGCATTGACGCCGACTGCAACAAATGTGTGTGGTCCACTTGGAAGCTACTACTTCTTTATTGTTCTCTAACTGGGTAGAAACATTCATCAGCGTCAAACTTACACAAGATACAATTATTTCCTTTTGTTGCTTTGTCTGAGCTAAATACAGGAAGTAAAAGCAGGCTACAGCGCTGCAGAAAAGAGCCCACACCACCCTCTAGCTGTTGGTGGTGTAACTACAGAGTGATGCAAGTGACGAGCATGAACAGCAGCAGCAACAGAGACCCGCCCCTTGGGAAGCTGATGAGCCAATGGCTGTTGAGCATCGTCGACTGGAACTTGCAGATCTTTAGTTTTCAGCTCCTGATCCCTGGTCTGTTTTATGGTGTTTATGCCAGTAACGATTCCAGGTATCACTGGTTTATTTCACTCCATTTCCTAAACACAAACAACAGAGCAAAATTAAACTTAAAGTCCAGAAGATCGACTTGTCAGCAAATGCGTATCTACAAAGGATTGAAGCAAGGTGGTACTTAGTACTGCCCACGTGTTTTTTTTTCTTTCTGTTTTCATTTTTGTTAAATGAATAACGAGACAGTAAAAAAGGAAAAGAGTGTTTTTGTTCTCACTATAATCAGATTCATTTATTGGGTTTTTACACTAAAAACAGCCGCGCTAACTTCTGCACATGAACCTGGAGGGCTGAGACGGAGCCTGTCGCAGATTCAGGTGAGCGTTGGCGTCAGCGAGCTTTTCCCTGCTGCTGTTGACCCCCAGCACACAGCAGCCACTCGACCCCTTCTCCCAGTGTCTCCCAGCTTTATCCTCTCCACTTCACGCCTGTTAGACCTACAAGCATGGTCTTACCCTCCACCTCGTGTGCCCACACAACGCCCTTTGAGACGGGGAGGTCAGAGGATCAGCACCACGGCCCTGAGCCCCAGTTCTTTACTTTTGTTTGTCTGGAGCCAAGTTTCTCCACCTTCAGACACGCTGCTGGGCTCACCCTCAAACAGCTCTATAATCGCTGCCAAGACAATGGACCCCCCCCCCCCACCACCACCACCACCACCACCACCACCACCACCACCACCATAACATAAAGGTTAACTTGAATGGATCCTGCTCCCCCCCCCCCTCTCTTTGTGATATTAAACCGATGCAAATCGACCGGGGCTGACACTGACAAATCTGCTAATGCTGCCACGGTGTCAGGCACACTTCCAGCCCCCCCCCGCCTTTCACCGCTCGTGAAAGTACCCGATAACCTGCACGCTCTCCTTCATCTCAGGTGTCGTCTAACGGGGGTGTAGGTCGCAAGGTGCGGCAGCCAGCGCCGCCTGGAAATGATGACACTTGTGGTTTCACCTGCAGAACTGATCACAGAGACTCTGCTGCTGGCTTTCTTCAGGTGGCGGATTTAGCTCTGTGGGAAGCCACCAGAGATGTCTTGGAGCACCGTGTTTGCTTTTTCTCCTTCATAATAACATCTCTTTGAAGGAGATTAATTGTCAGAGAGAGTCAGGAGGAAGACCCAGCTTCTATTTCTATGCAGGCTGCCAGCTTCAGTTTTAGGCTTGGCCTTTGTTTGCTCCCAGTCCAGACGATCAGCTGGGTGACGCTGAACGTTACTTCACGTTTGTTGATTTGACCCAACAGGCTGTAAAAAATATAGCTTCTTTCTTTGTTATTCTATACTCACAAACATTTTCCACTGAGTTAGGCCCTAAGGGGCAAGATAAAATAAAATAAATTTAAGTAAAATGAAAATAAATAAAACAAGAAAAATGAGATCAGTTTGTTCTGATATATCTGCTAACGGTACCGGCCAGTCGTTGCCAATCGGACAAATATTGGCCAACTCCAGTCAGCAGCTGATCAGTCGATGCTTCTCTAATTTTTAATGTAATTATTCTTTTTTTTTTAGCACTGATTGTTTATTTTTAATTCACCAGGCATCTCTTGATTTGAAACTGTCTTTAACAGCAAAAACACTATCTGTGCCAGCGTGAGGGCCAGTGATGGAGCATGAAGAGCAAGTAGAGTGAAGAGCATCTCCTTCATGGCCGTAATTAAAGCAGCTGTGGGTGGAAAAGCGGGAAACAGGAGTGCTGGTTCACTACTGCCACCTAGTGGCAACTTCAGCACAGTGCAGGATGTGGCACAGAAGGGGCTTTGTTTTATGGTCTTTTTTAAAAATTATTTATAGAGTGCATTAAGTGGGATTGTGCAATCATATTGTGCAGAGCAGAGACTTTGTCAAGAATTAAACCTCTCAGAGAAATCCCAGTCCCCTCCCCTGAACCCTGCGCCCCCAGCTCCCCCCGCTGGCGTGCCAGTGCCCCGGCTGCCAGTATCTCTGAGATCCATCGTCTCCTCCACTGTGAACGGCAGAAATAATTGAATAGGATGACCTGCACTCAGCAGATGAAGTGGAGGACGGATCCTGATCCCCTGTAATAAGTAGGGCTCAATAAGCGCTGCGTGAAGCCCCAGCTGTGCTCCAGCAGGAGAGTGACTGGGTCAGATTAAGGTTGAGGAGTTTAATTATGAACAAGGAAATGAAGTTCTCCAAATCTCTGGCTCATGGGGGTAATTTTAGCTGAGGTCGCGGCGGGTGTTTCGGCCCGTCTTTTTCCTCTCAAGTCTGCAGGCTCAAGCTGAAGAATCCTTGTGAGCTTCACAATCAGAAAGCTCCTGAGGAGGAGAGGAGGGCGTAAAAGAAACAGACAGCGATGAAGTGCCACTTAGCATATTGCTTCAAGGATCTCTCTGCTTGTTAAACTCTTTGCTGCGGGCATAAATATCGCCAAGCATCAGATGATTTATTGACACCCTCCCTTTACTGGAGGAATTTTTCCTTGATTTACACTCAGCTCACTGTGCCTGTGGGAAATCGCAGGCAAAGGAGCTTAATGTGTTCACAAACGTGTGTCAGTGTGTGTGTGTGTGTGTGTGTGTGTTTGAAAGAGACAGATGCACAGAGCGTGCACTAAAATGTTTGAAGAAATTATTTAACGTGTTAGGTATTTTCTTAACCAAAATCAGAATTATATAAAACAAACAAACAAACAAAAAAACAAATGGTTGAGTTGAATTCTTGTACAAAGAAAATAAATCTTTTGAACACAGTTGATTGAAATCAGGAACAATAAGCCTTTAAATGTGAAAGGTGATAAGGTTCAATTTTAGTCTTTTAGCTGAGTCTCTAATTAACTTAGTTTCTAAAAGACTACGAATAGAAAAACACATATATTTTGATCTATTGATACATATATGTTTGTGTATATAAAACAATTCTAATACAGAACAAGCATAAGAAAAGTCAGTATTGGGCTCTTCCTTTTGCATTAAAATAAGCTTTAAGCTCATTCTAATATATATGTATCTATGTAATATTCACAAATATTATATATATATAAAACTATATATGTATATATTATGTAAATGTGAAATATATATATGAATGTATATATGAATGTGAAATATATGTATATATATGGGTATATGTATGTTTACACACACACACACATACACACGCGCACACACACACACACACACACATGCAGTCATGGAGGTTAGATTTGGCTGTGAACCAGTGAGGTGTGGAGCTGATTGT
>JBAMYA010035843.1:0-15642 GCA_037176975.1 Arrhamphus sclerolepis | reverse complement strand
GTTATGATTTCAGGTCCACGAGTCTGATATGAAGGTTAAATGCACGAGGAGGCTACATTCACCATCTCACCAGCTGCCACGTTCCTCCGTCTCCCAAATGTCCACACGCAGGATTCAGACTTTGCGTACAGTTACACACATTCCCCCCTCAGTTTTTTTTTTTTTTTTTTAATAAATCACAAATTTTGTGTAGAAAGTGGTGTGTGTCATTTTCAGGCCCTGTTTACTACGTACGCAAGCTTTAAATAAGCACCCTGTTATGGATATGTGCTTAAATATTATGAAAAATGAAACAAAATAGCGTGATAGACCCAAAGGTCAAGTGTCAAAATGCCTTTGCCTATTAGTTTGTCAAAGTAAGATTAAAAGAAGAAAAATAACGCATTTTGAAAAAAGAATATTAAAAACTAACGATATAATCACGAAGATCACAAGTCAAACTCATTCATTGCCAAAAGAACAAAAATGTTAATAAATATTAACTAAAGACATGTTCATGGTGAAGAGGATTTACTTAAATCTACCGCTGGGGAGTGTGTGACCATGTCAGCTGTTTCTGTATGTGTTGTCCTGGTAACTCAGGTTTGATGTCATTTTACCTTCCCCCTTCAAACACAAACTATTGTGTTATTGCTGTATGGTTTTAGAAAATGAATTACATTTTTCAGATTTGGTGTACTGTTGTTGGCTTATATGATTTTGTGTTTACATTTATAGTAACAGGTAAAGAAAATAATCAGTATACCACATAAAGAAGACATTACTTATAAAAGTGTTTTGAAAAAAAATTTTTTCGCCCGAACAGGGACTTGAACCCTGGACCCTCAGATTAAAAGTCTGATGCTCTACCGACTGAGCTATCCGGGCTCTGCTAAGTGATGTCAAGAATCAAGACTTGTCTTTAATATGGCATCTATGAAAACATATACAGACAATACTACAATGTCCTCAACATACATACTCTTATTGACGACGGTCCGTGAATAAGCTGTTATAAAAGGGTAAAACTAGCTGTTCCCCGGTTAACGGTCACTACTATCACTTCCGGGGTTTGCCTTCAGAATAAAAGCATTGAAAGTGATCAACTTTCTTGCTGATACCCAACACCTTATAAGTGATTCTTCTGTGAACAAAAATAATCAGCTCTAAAACAAACTCCCCTTGCCTACACCGAACTAACGCCTTAATGACCAGATGATACGCGTTGTTTCAATTTACGTTTCGTCTTTTACTTTGAAGGCGTTCGTCCTGTTCATGCCTTTTGCTCTCCAGATGAATAAATCGCTGTTTTGCTTATTGTACATTGAACGGGAATTAGGATGGAAGGCAAACGGTTTATATATTTTCAGGTCACAGCTGGAGTGATGCAGTGGTGCTGCGAGTAAACGGTCACCAATGCGGGGGACGAAGAGGCGGCGCTGTTGGGGGATGAGAGGGGCTGATAACAGCGTTCGCGCCTCAAACTACTGCAAAAACAGCTGCTAAAGCTTTATAGAAAGGTATACTTACACCATAGTCTGTGTGAGGCTTTGTGGTTTTAGTTATATGCACACAGAACGTGGAGTGCAACAGGTGGCTCCGTGGCGCAATGGATAGCGCATTGGACTTCTAGTCAAGCACTTGAGGAGTGATTCAAAGGTTGTGGGTTCGAGTCCCACCGGAGTCGCTTTTTTCTCCCAGCTACGATCCTGCTTTTCCTCCGCAGGAATAGTTGTATGTGCTTTTATAATGAACTAGTGCACTTTTAACTCGGTTTAGACATAACTTAAAATTCACAGCTCATATTCATATAACATGGTACAGATTACACCGTCTGTTGGTAACGAGAGCTGCAGTCTCCTTTACTCCCAACATAAGAAAATATATGACAAGATAGCAGATTATCCCTAAAGAGGAACTTTATTTTGGGCTAAAGTGCTTTATCCACCTCCAAATAATTTAAGTACAAGACACAGACAACTGACTGTATAAGATATGTAATAAAGGTTTATTGTTTTTTAACTACCAAAACTCTGATTTTACAGCAAATTTTTTTGCAAACCTCGCAGTTTTACATTAAATTGTAATTTTATGTCAAAATGTTTAACAAAAAAGTGAGTTTCCAAAAGGTAATATTTTACACCAAAAAATTGCAATATTCCATTTTATCAATCTTACCACAAACCTTTACTTCCTTAAAAGGTGGTGATTAAAATAAAAAAAAATAATAATCAACACATAAACTGTGTGTGTGTTTAGGAGTAGCTACATTTCTACAGCCTTACAGTCACATCTGGCCCTTTGAGGGCCCCCGTGATGCTGATGTGGATCTTTGAGGGCCACCGTGATGCTGATGTGGATCTTTGAGGGCCACCGTGATGCTGATGTGGATCTTTGAGGGCCCCTTTGATGCTGATGTGGATCTTTGAGGGCCACCGTGATGCTGATGTGGATCTTTGAGGGCCCCTTTGATGCTGATGTGGCCCTTTGAGGGCCACCGTGATGCTGATGTGGATCTTTGAGGGCCACCGTGATGCTGATGTGGCCCTCAGTGAGTTTGTGAAGAGAAAGGATCAGCGGAGCAGCCTTGAGGAACGTCTGTGCAGCAGGATTTGACCCTGGAGGTGAGCCGTTTGCTCCTTCATATTAAGACAGTTTACATTCCTTTCTATGTTGCTATTCTTTTTTCTTTTTTTTTTTTTTAACAGTTTTTCGTCCTAAACCTGGACAGAACGGTGTTTTAAAGCAGAAAATGTTCCTGCAGACATGACTCAGTGATACTGATCTCATGGACATGAGGACGGTCTGTGAGCTTTGCAGGTCCAGCTGTGAGGACTGGAACAACTCTGGTCTGGGTTTAAACCAACAGAAGACTTTAAAAGACTAAAATAAATAAATAAATCAACCTTTATTGAACCAGGCTAGTCCATCCATCAGTCCACAGAACCCCTGATGTAGAGATTTTTATGTGAAGCTGACAAATGTTATATTAAAAAAGAGGATAAATGAATTTGTCATTTTGTTTGAAATGAAGCCAGTTTTATTTGGTTTTGTCTGACAGGAAGCCTTGTTCTGTGTGGGATTCTGGTCTTCAGAGACATCATTTATGAGCCTGGTTTCATTCTCCAGTTTGACCTGACTGGCAGCTGCAGAGGAATACAGCAGCTGTGGCGTGAGGCTGTCGTTTGGCCACTAGGGGGAGGATGAGGCGGCGGCTCTTCAGCTGCAGGCGACTCCACATAAAGAGAGGAGAGGTCGGCCAGCCGGACCAGACAGAACCTGATCCAGCAGCGACAAGATCCGGCCCACACTCACATCAGTGATCATGGCAGCACTGACCACAGCAGCCGTCCTGCTTCACCTGGTCTCCTCTCTGGCGGTAAGACACCGAAGCCATCACTGGTAGATGATTGTTATTTATGAGGAAACTTACTGAAACTGCTCCAGCAGAAGACTCTACAGCGTAGGACTGTCTGGTTCCCAGCTCTGAGATTACTGGATTATATTCTGAACATTTTCTTTATGTCATGAATCTATGAATCCTGGAAAATATTTATATATAGGTATGTGTATATGTGTGTATGCATGTAGATGTGCATGTGTGCATGCATATTTGAGTACGATTATGTATGAGTTTATATATGCGTGTATCTATCTATGTATATATATGTATATATACATATATATATACATATATATATATATGTATATATACATACATACATACATACACTCACATACACATACACTTGGAGGAAGAGTTTCTTCTTCCTCCTTTCGTACATGTAGATCTACATCTTTGTTTTGTTTTTTCTTGTTGTCATGACATTTCTGACCATGTTGTTTTCCGTCTGATCACATGATCAAATAAATCTCATCTCAACTCAGAAGAGCTGCATGTGAGATTAAACGAACATCCCAGTAGGTCCTTTCTTTTAGAGAAAACAGACATTTAGAAAACAACTAAAGCTGCCAGCTTCATGTGTACGATCAACTGGTTCCTGAGATCCACTGGTTCCTGAGATCAGCTGGTTTCTGAGATCCACTGGTTCCTGAGATCCACTGGTTTCTGAGATCAGCTGGTTTCTGAGATCAACTGGTTCCTGAGATCCACTGGTCCCTGAGATCCACTGGTTCCTGAGATCCACTGGTTCCTGAGATCAACTGGTTTCTGGGATAAATAAATAAAGTTAAATAATGAATTCACTTTACTGCAGTAAAACAGGAATCTGAGTTCTGGAGGAAAAAAAGCAGAAAAGATTTTTTTTAATTTAATTTCCAACAAAAACGTTCAATAAACAGATTCAAGACGAAAGACACGAGGGAGCAGTAACATAGAAGAAAGGAGGAAAGATAATGGACAAACATTCATTCATTCACTAATAATAATATTATACTCCTGTTATTGCTCTAGGTATTATTATTATTATCACATTCATCATCACTAATAATAATCATAATATTAATAATAATGACAATGATGATGATAATAATGGAAAAACAATTCATAATTGTTATCTGACTTGTTTTGGACATTTACACAGATAAGAATAGTTACAATAAGTATAATTATCATAAATCAATAACTGTAAAGGATTAAAGTGATAACAATAATAATAATATGATTATTAGAATTATTATTCTTCTCATCACATTCATCACTACTACTAATAATAATAATGACAATACTAATAATAATATTAACTAACAATAATGATGATAATGATAATAATAATAATAATAGGAGTAAAACCCAAACTAACAAAGAAAACACCTATTTCTGTCGTCGCTGCTGCATTACTAACTTACATCCTGATTAAATATCTGTTTCTATACAGGAGGCTTCTGAACCAATCACAGAAAAGCACATTTATATGCTTAAAAAAAAGAAAACAAAAGTTAGGAATCCTCCAGGGACTGAACACACATCAATGACGAAGCCACGACCTTAAAGCTCCTGGAAGGAATGAAGCCACTTCACACGTGGAGCTGCGCTTCTGCGTCGCTGTTTACCCTTTTTACATTTTATAAAATATATATATGTGTGTGTGTGTGTGTGTGTGTGTGTGTGTGAGTGTGTGAAGCAGAATTAAAGGACAAATTCTGGTTCAAAGCAGCTCCAAGGTTCCTCACAGTTGAACTAGGACAAGTCATGGTAGTGCTGAGAAATTAGAGGTCACATCATCACCATGGTTACCGTTAAAGGGCCACATCATCACCATGGTTACCGTTAAAGGGCCACATCATCACCATGGTTACTGTTAAAGGGCCACATCATCACCATGGTTACCATGAAAGGGCCACATCATCACCATGGTTACAGTTAAAGGGCCACATCATCACCATGACCTTTATCATCACATATTTTTTTCCTTGTAAATTCACATAAATTTTATTTATTTATTTTACTGTTTAGTTACAAAAGGTCTGGTTACTGTTGAAGGGATGATTATTCTTTATTTTCTAGTTCTTGAACTACAAATGTCAGATGACCTTTATCATAAAACTGGGACCTTTCTACTAAAGCCACATTTTATTTTCTTGTGAAATCACAAATAAAAAAAAATGAAAAAGAAAAAAAGAGCAAAATTGAGTAAAATTGAAATTTTGTTTTTCCCCCATAACCAAAACATTTATGGCACAATTACAAATGTCATAATCTTTTGACTTTTTAGCTTAAAAGGGTTATTTTTTTGTCGGAAATGATAAACTTTTTGCAACATTTTGATGTGAAATTACACATTTTCCAACAATTTCACATTTCAACTGACAAAAATGAGGAATTTTTTGACTAGTTTTTTTCTTTCAGTCTTTTCCTGAATCCTGACTTTTTGACCTTCAGCTGCTGTCGTCCACCTCAGATGTTGAGCAGATGTGAAATAACGAGATGATTGCTGGTTCTGATCTGATCTGGCTTTGTGATGTCACAGAGCCCTGCCAGTCACCCCCTTTAAGTCGTGTTTGTCGTCAGAGCTTCATGGGAAACCTCTGTCTCTGTCTGTCCGTCCATCCGTCCCTCCGTCCGTCCAGGCCCCGGTGCCGTGTGAGGAGAGGGTGGTCCGTCTGGAAGCAGAGATCCAGGGCCTGATGAACGTGATCAACGACCAGCACCGCTACATCCTGGAGCTCCACAACAGCCACTCAGAGCAGCTGCAGCACATCCCCAACACACACCTGGGGCCCAAGAACCTGTACAGAGGTGGGTCCCTGCAGCGCAGTGGGTCCAGTTCCAGCTGGAGCCTAACTGGTATTTGTGAGCTGCAGGAGCATCAGATTGTTACAGAATGGAGAGTTCAGAGACGTCTTCTGCTACCACGTCTCTGCAGCTCGGTTCACCTGCCTTTAGGGGGCGGAGCCAGACCGGATGGATACAAACATTTGTTTCCGATTTTTTTCACGTGTCCTCTCTTAACTCCACCTCAGACTGCTCTGACGTGTTTTCTGATGGGAACGTGGCCAGCGGCCTCTACGTGATCCGACCCAACGGCTCTCCGACGGCGCTGAGCGTCTACTGTGACATGAACAACGGAGGAGGCTGGACTGTCTTCCAGAGGAGGAGAGACGGGAAGGAGAGTTTCGACAGGTGTGTGTGTGTATGCCTGTGTTTCTTCATGTATGTGTGTGTGTGTGTGTGTGTGTGTGTTTGTGTTCCTTTATGTATACGAGTGTGCGTGTTAATCTTTGTGTGTGTGTGTGTGTGTGTGTGCAGGGCCTGGGTGGAGTACAAACACGGCTTTGGAGACCTCTTCTCCCCTGAAGGAGAGTTCTGGCTGGGGAACGAGCCTCTGCACCAAATCACCTCTCAAGGTGCACACACCTGATGCATGCTGGGAAGTGGACGTGATGTGGACGCCGTCCCAGAGTCTAACGTTGTCTCTTTGTGTCGCAGGGAAGTACGACCTGCGCATCGACCTGGAGGACCTGAAGGGGAAGCACCGCTTCGCTGAGTACAAGAACTTCCGGGTGGACAACGAGAAGGTAAGACAGAATGAAGACGCTGGACGTTCTCAGTTCAGGATTTTAGTTTTCAGCAGCACCTCTCCTCCTCCTCCTCCTCTAACCTTGCCTCCTCAGTTTCCCACGACCGTGCATCTTATTTAGACTATGGGAGTTCTTGTGTTGCTACGGAAACAGCAGCAAGGTCGTCCGGTCGCTCGCGTGAGTCGGAGAGAACACCGGATGAGAGCCGCGAGAAGGAAAATATTTACAGCTGAGAGCTTTTCCACCGCCGTTACTCGTTCTGAATTCTCCGACAGAAACGTTCTCTGTTCAGTCTGCAAACGTCTGATGACCTCAAAGGTGTTTTTTTATTTTCTCAGTGATGTCATCATCAACAGCCGCGGTCATAGACGGACGGAAACGACCCGTAGAAACAGAAAAATCTGACTTAGGTGGAAAAGAGTTAATCTCTGCTGCTATTTAGATGTTTGCTGTTAATCCAGCTGGAGAAGAATCTGGGGCCTCATGTGTCCTCAGGAGGTGGTGGGTGCAGGTTCTGCTCTGCATGTCGAAGCTTACAGTCAGGTTCATGAAGTCAGAATTTATTAAAGAAAAAAAATGGCACGATTCATTTAAATTTGACTTTTAAAAGAATTTTGTAAATGGATTTCTAGGAATTTAGCCCCCAGCTAAACAGTTGGATTTTATTAGAACGTTATTTATTAAAACAGCTGGATTTTTATCAGAACAGCTGGATTTTATTAGAACATGTGTTCTTTAATAGAACAGCTGGATTTTATTAGAACGTTATTTATTAAAACAGCTGTATTTTTATCAGAACAGCTGGATTTTATTAGAACAGCTGGATTATATTAGAACATCTGTACTTTACTCGAACATCTGGATGTTCAGGTGCTGGTTGAAACCACTGCTGACTTTGACATCCTCTGGTCTGCCGTCCTGATTCCAAATAAAGACATCAACTTTGGTGTGAGACATTAGCTTGAGAGGAAGCAGGAGCATCCAGATGTTCCACCAGTCAGGTCTGGAAAAGAAGATTTAAACCTCCTCTGATCTCTGGCGCCCCCTAGTGCTGCAACGCTACATTGACTGCTTAGAGACAGGAAGAAAAAGTGAGTTCAGGGATTTTATTCAAACTCGATGCAGCGCTCGTAAGATCAGATCTGTCTCCAGAGACGTGAACTACGGCTGAGGAGAAGAGGTCTTTAAGAAGTGCAGAGTCTAAATCCAGGACCTGGTTTTCTGCAGCTCAGATTTAACTGTTCAGAGTGTGACGCACAGATGCTGGACGAGTTTTTTAGAGGTTCTGTTTCAAAGAAAATAAATATGAAACCTGGTTAATAGGGATGTGTAAAGCAGCCGCTAGTTGTATCTGTATTTGTATTTGTTCCAGGAGGGAAAGTATTTGTATTTGTATTCGAGTAAAATTCAAAATAGGCGTAAAAATGCAGTTTTTTTTGTTACATTTCTAATTTACGTTATAGTGTAAGTATTCTTTGTTTATATTCATTATAATAATTATGGATATTCAATTTTGGTTGATATTTTTCCATAAATCCAGCAATGAACATGTAACAAGGAACATTACTGAAAATAAAGTAACATAACAGCCATTAGCTTATCCATGGTTAAACAACAATAAAATACCATTGTGAACATTATGAATCCACCATCCTGCATTTGGGGAGTTAATGAGTGACAGGAAGCTATGCTGAGGTTAACTAGCCTTATAGCCTACATCCTACATCCTACATCCTACAGCCTACATCCTACATCTTGTTGTCTGCAAAACACAGAGTAAGTTAAACGTACCATATAACTCCCACAAGTGCATACAACTCGACACAACTACACAAGCATTGTTTTAACCTTTCTAACCGAACGTGAACGATACTGTCAACAGCCTATTGTCTAAATTAGCGAGCCAACAGAGCTACGTAAACATGAGAGACCCGACTGCAGACGTCAATAATGCAGCGTAATGGAATAATCTCCCAATCAAACTCCGCTTTCTGAAAGTTATAAACTGTCTCCTGAATCCAGTTAAGGTACAAATATTTTATTCAACAAAACAGTGATGCAGTTAAGTGTATAAATCCAGCTCCCAGACATGCAAACTGTTCCTACAAACATCTGAAAGAACGGGTCGCTCTCAGGATCTCAGTGATCTCCAGCCTGGTTCTGTGATAGGAGGCCGCCTGAGCAACAAGTCCAGTGGTGAAGTTTCCTAAATATTCCAGTCAGCTGTCAGTGGGATCAGAACAAAGTGGAAGCTACTGGGAACGACAGCAACTCAGCCACCAAGTGGGAGGACACGTAGAGAGTTTGATGTGGATGAACTGGACTGGCCTGCACAGTGTCCTGACCTCTACCTGGTAGAACACCTTTGGGATGAATCAGAGCAGAGACTGAGAGCCAGACCTTCTGGTCCAACATCAGTTTGACCTCACAAATGCTCTTGTTGAGGAACGGTCAGAGATTCCCATCAACACACTCCTGAACCTTGTGGAGGGAAGAGTTGAAGCTGTTACAGCTACAAAGGCGGAGCCACATCAGACTGAATGCTGTGGATGAAGAATGGGATGAACTGAAGTTCAGATGAGAAGATACTTTTAACAATAGAGTTTATGTGGTGACAAGCTAGTGAACAAGGCAATGAAACCCTCAAAAGTGCTTTGGCACATGGAGACCAAGCACCTTGCATTAAAAGACAAGAAAAACAGAAGCAAGTAGTGATGACCACCACATTATCAAATGAAAGTGCACTGAGAGCATCATTCTTCATGGCTAACAGTGTTGCTGCTATTGGTGAAGAATTAATCCTGCTAGCTGCGAAAGGACATTTGCCGTGAACTTAAATCAGTTAAGAAGATAGCAAAGGTTCCTCTTTCAGCTACAACTGTCACTCTGCAAATTCATCAAATATCAGAGGAATTGAGACCCAGTTGTTGGAGAGGATTAATAAATGACCATGGTACACAATCCAGGCTGATGCATCTACTCATACTGAAAAAAAGGCAATACTACTGATTACATATATATCAGGAGGATGTGGATGAGAGTATTTTAAGTCCATTATCGTTGCCAACCAACACCACAGCTGCAGAACCAGTCAAGTCTGTGAATGACTACATATCAGGAAAGCTGGATTGGTCCTTGTGTGTCGCCATACGTACGTACGGAGCTGCTGCCATGACTGGACGGCTTTCTGGATTAGCTGCTCGGGTGAAGGAGGTTGGACCTGAATGTGAGTCTGTGCACTGTCATTCACAGGGAAATGCTGGCTAGCCAAAAAATGTCACCTAAACTTAACAGGGTACTGAATGATGTCATTAAAGTTATCAACCACATCAAAGCACACGCCCTTAACTTGCTTCTGTTCGAGCAGCTTTGTGAAGAGATGGATGCAGGATTCAGACGCCTTCTCCTCCACACAGAAGTAAGATGGTCATTTGGAGGGAAACGTTAGCAGGGATTTTGGAAGAGATTAAGCCCAAACAGTCACTATGTTTCAGACAACAACTCTGCCGGTAATGTGGATTAAAATCAAGACAGAAAATCCTGAAATCACCACAAAGGCAACGAGAACCCTGCTTCCCTTTCCTACATCCTGTCTTTGTGAAGTGGTGTTTTCTGCAGTGGCAGCAGCCAAAACAAATGATGGAAAAGACTGGAGGAAGGAACAAACTTTGAGTGTCATTTTCTCCCGTTACCCCCCTTGAAGGGAGCAGCTCATTGCAGCTCAGGACTCCCACTGATGCAGTGTATTTTTCAAGGCACTGACTCCGTATCGTAATCAGGACATGCTTCAGCTCTTGGATGGGGCAGGACTAAAAAAGAGAGCTGGAAAAGAAGGAGCAGGCACCGAATCCTACGCAGTGCAAATATTGCTGTTTTGGTCATGGTACGGCTTGCTGTTGGGGTTCATTTTAAGGTCAGGGGTTGGAGGGGCGTGGCTATGACAGCTGTACTACCCGCTCCGGCGGCATCTTTGGATCTGCTTGAAACTTCTGGTTTTGTCTGATAAAAAGGTCAGATCGGCTAGGAACATGCTCGGTTTCACCTGGAACTGGCTTCATGGAGGCTGAGCCTCAAACACACACTCAAACACCATAAAACAAACACACACGTTCGTACATTTAAACTTTTATACATTTACACACTTATGTGGGAATGTCTACCAGGAATGAACGGACTCCACGTGTCCACGTGGTCATTGAAGTACTCAGAAGTCCTCACATTCTGTCCTTCAGAAGAAATACAGATGCAAATGTGTACAAGGGTCAAAGTAGAAGTACATTTTCACCTTTCACCATTCTTCTTAATAAAGTAAAAGTAATAAAGTACAGATTCTGAAATGTTCTTTTGTAAAAAAAAAAGCACGATTGAAAATGATTTTCAATTATACGCCACAAGTTTTTTACATCTTGGAAAAAACATTTTACACAAAAAACAGAATTCTTTTTATTAGCAACCTGTAAAATTGACCAATCGCAAGCCCCGCCCCGCTCGTTACTGTTGATCTCACTGCCTCTCACTGCGCTCCCAGGAGAAGTACTTGCCGATTTTTGGAGGAATTACGTGAATATTTCAGACAGGAGCAGCCAGAAGGACGTGCAGTAGAAGGATATATTCAAGATGTCTCGCTCACTCAGCAACAGAATAATGATAAAATACGGATAAAAATAGAAGCTAAGACTGCAGATTGCAGGGCAAGAATGAACCGCCTCATCACCTGGTGATGGAGACAGGACCACAAAACCAGGACCAGCACTGTTCCTGGGACCTGCACAGCCGGGCAGGTGTCTACACACAATTACAGTTATTAAGAAGCAAAAGCAGCAGGTCTTTGTAACAGAACACGGAGCAGGTTGGCTAGTTTTACTAGTTTTTTCTTCATTTTGGCTTCACTAGCTGGTATCTGCTGCAGTATAACATAATACTACAGATATTAAACATATTTACTGACCTGGAGCAGATAAAGCTGCGCTTGTTGATATTTGAGATGTTTAACTGGTTTGAGGCCATCCACACAGTTTAATCCACAGTCTACACTTATCGGGGTTTGATTTCAGTTTTGGGAAGAAGAAAACTGTAAGAGTTCCTTCCAACCTGTCAGGGTAACACGAGTCACTGTTAAAGTGCCCCAGGAACAACATTTAACCATAACTATAAAAAACAACCTCCAAACCAGCTCAGAATGAAGAACGTAGCCATGTTTCTACTGAAGGACACTTTTCCTGAAGCCTGTTCTGTGTTGTGCTGTGATTGGCCAGTCTATGTTTTTTTGTTTGTTTGTTTTTTTGGAGGTCAGTTCTGGTACATTGAACAAAACTTTAATGAATTTAAAAAGAAGGAAAACATCACTGGACACAGTTCAGACACATGGATGTTGAAAGCGGTGACAGGAAGGTCCGTTAGCTCGTCTGCTCTGGTTCGGACCAAATAAAATGTTTTTTCATACTTTGGTGCGGTTTGCTTTCACATTGTGTTTTATTGCAAGTGGACCAGAATTTGTCACAAATTCCTGCCCCCCTGGGGGGCATAAAGCAGCAGTAATGATAGCATCTTACACCTTCATGTAATTTGGTAAGTTTTCTCTCTCCTCCTCTGAAGTTCGGCTCCTGAACCTCGTTGGCCTTGTCTTTTACTGTATTTCAGTTTTGCAGATGGATGCTGCTTCTATAGATGGATGAGGCTGGTTTGAACCTCTCCAACGTCAGAAGGAGAGGAAGAACTATCACTGGCAGAAGGTTGTTTGCATGTACCAGGTATGGACCAGTCCACAGAATGGAGTCCTCCATCACCATAGCAACCTCAGTCCTGATAATACACCAGTCATTCTGACATTTTTGATTTTATGACAGTAGCAAACCAAATGGACCATGGATCTCCACTGGTCTGAAACTGGTTCCAGCAGCATCCACAGTTTATACCTGCATTCCACCACCTGTTCCTGAACCTGACTGAAGAGTTTTTTCCCGCATGGTGGTGAAGGTCTACTATCTCCAGCCCTACATGCAGATCCCTCATTCCACCATGGAGGAGGCCTGGGACCAGAAGGATTCAGGATCCCACATTCAGGAAGGACTTTCCCATGATGCCTTGCTAATGAGAATGTAGGCTGGGATGTTGATGAACTTCTACGTCCAGATCCAGCGAGACGAAGTCATGTTTCTCCTCCAAACGGGTTTTGTTCTGAATTCTTCTTTTATTCTGATGTTGAGTCTCGTTTTTCAGCATTTATGCTTGAATCATGAAAGAAACACAAAGTCTTTGAAGTTTAGACACACAATAACACACACACAACACACTCTAACACAAAAACACACACTCTAACACACACTCTAACACACAAACACACACTCTAATGCACAAACACACACTAAGACACACTCTAACACAAAAACACACACCCTGCCACCAACACGCCGGCCTCACACCTGCTGATCCTGCTAACAGGAAGTTAATCGTGCAGCACCAACAGGACGTTAGCTGTGCAGCGCTAACAGGAAGTTAGCCGTGCAGCGCTAACACACGGACCCTCAGACCCAAACTCATGGTTTCCTCTCTGACTCACTTCCTGGTCTATGATGAAACATTCAGTGACCACAAACATCAGCTCCTTTCTTCATCTGGTTTTGTTTTTTCACATCCCATTTGAGTTTTAAAGAAATCGCTGTCCTTTCTCACGTTTGCTGTCATTCTCTCACAGAAGTGAACTCCACATGTTCTTTCATCCTTTTTCTCATCAGCTTCATTTCATTTGTTCACAAACGTCCAATTTTTAACATTTTTTTTCTCTTTTCTGGACTGAATCAACCAGAGATTTTCAGTTGTGACCCAATAAATGGAATAAGAGGATTTCACACAAAACGTTGTTTTTGGGACAAGCTAAAATGATGCTAAATCTGTTACATTTGTCATAATTTTGTTGCAAAAAAGTTGATATTTTCCAACCAAAAAAGGTAATTGTAACTTAAAAAGTAAAGTAAAATTTAAAAATTTCAGTTTAATCTTGATCTTTCCTCTACTGACCACTAGGGGCAGTCTTTAGACGACAGCTGGTTTAGGAACATTAAGACGATTGTCTGCCTCCTCATCTTCATCAGCGGAAGCAGCTGATGAAGATGAGGAGGAGGAGAAGCAGGAGGCATCCTTGCTGCTTTATAAACTCCTCAAATATCAATAACCCAACACCGATCAGCTGTGAGATCAGAGACGAGGAGGGGCCGTTATGAATGTTTCATTCCTGCTGAGCGGCAGGTTAAGTGAGGATACGATAACAGCGGCTTTAATTTCCTTTTTCCTGTTGTGGAGATTTATGAGCAGAAATTAAACTCCAGCGGCTCCCGGGACTCCTGGAGTCGTCACGGAGACGGAGGACAGACAGCTTTTTTTTAATGGTTATGAAAGGTAGAAGATGCAAGTTAATGTCCAGAAGTGACGGATGAAAGAATGACAAATACGTCAGCAGGGGAAACAAACGTCCAGAAAGAAAACCTGAGGATTTTCTCCCTGCTGAAGTCCGTGCAGGTTCTGGAAATGACAGTCCAGTTGATAGAAGAACCTGGACCAGTTCTATGCCCTCACCAGGGTCCTGATGGAGCAGAGGAGATTACCAACCAGTCCACATGTGTTTGTGGACTTGGAGAAGGTCCCTCCTTGTGTCCTCTTGGCAGGGGTTACGATTCTGCTCATGTAGTCCCTGGACAAACTGAAGTAACGGTTTGGTCCATGTTGCTGGTCTTAAGTCCATTCAGGGCTGCCATAGACAGTTTCTAGGCACAGCCAGGAAGCGGAGGGTTCTGGTTCAGTGGTGTCGAAATTTCATCTATTCTCTTTGTGGACAACGCCATCCTGTTGGTGTCAATCGAGACGTGATCTTCAGCTGTCACTGGAGAGAGTGAAACTGTGAGGATGAGGACCTGCACCGCTGAGATCAGGGTTCTCAGTTGGAAAAGGTTAGAAAGTCCTCTCTTGGACCGGACTCTCCCCGACAGGTAGAAGTTCAGTTGTAGAGTCACTACTCCTCCACATGGAGAGGAGCCAGCTGAGGAGGTTCATGTGGTCAAGATGTCTCCTGGACACCTCTCTGGTGTGATGTTTCTGACGTGGGGACAGATCCAGGACATAGTGGAAAGACTACAATACATATCCTGGTTGGCCTGGGAATGCCTTGAAGTCCTACTTGAGGAGCTGGAGGAGCTGGAAGAGGTGGATGAGCTGAAGGAGCTGGAGGAACTGGAAGAGGTGGAGGAGCTGGAAGAGGTGGAGGAGGTTGAGAAGGTCTACTGCTGTCCCCAGAAGCATAAGAAGACCAAAGTCTGCTGGGACTAACTGGTTGTCCATTTGGACCAAGTAAACCTACCACTCCAGCTGTAGGTGGGATCAGTTACCATTTAACAAGTGACCTCATGAGTCAACTTGAAAGGACAGATTGCTCCTCAATAGTTAGTTTTCGTCAGTTTAAGTTCCAGAACCATTTTGACTCCTGACCGACTTAAAAACCTAAACATCAGAATCATTCACAATTCAAGAAAAATATTGTGTTGTGTTTATTGTACAAACAGACTGGCTGGTCTGTTACGATCTGAGGCTGCAGTTCCTCCACTGACCACTAGAAGCTGCAGTTCCTCTACTGACCACTAGAGGCTGCAGTTCCTCTACTGACCACTAGAGGCTGCAGTTCCTCTACTGACC
>JBAMYA010035802.1:0-15645 GCA_037176975.1 Arrhamphus sclerolepis | reverse complement strand
TTGCTGAAGAAGGATAGAGGGGATGGATAACAAAAAGTTCATGAACAAGATTTCAAGGGGGGCAGTTTCAAAAGAAACTTTTAACAGGGGGGAAATCTCCTTTTTTTTTTTTTTTTTTTTTTTTTTCTTTTTGGTAAAGAACATACTACTGTAATCAACCCAGGTTTCAGCTCAGTAACACTTTCTAGAAATAAAAGAATAAGAATTAGAACATAACAAAAAGTTTAAAATATACCCAAGAAAAAGAGAAAAGTGTACAAAAGTTTCTCTATCGTCAGTCTTCACTGTCAGTATTCAGTATTTCTGTCTGTGTCCATCTACCCAGCTGTCATAAAAGTTTTGGGGTTCCAGATGCCATCATCTGCATCCTTCAATGAGCCCACTCTTATCTAGAGTAAAGAGACAGCACTCTGAGGATCATTTTCTTTAATTATTCCAGTATATTTAACATGATTCCCGGAGAAACTCTAGACAACATGGCTGGGCGTGTACACGGTAAGTCCGAGTACCTGACCAGCATTTTGTGAGACAGAAGGGTTGCATGATTTAGAAGGTCGTAAGCAGCACAAGAGCACCTCAGGGAACCATACTCTACTTCTGTTCTCTGTGTGTACCCCAGACTTCCAGCTCACCTCAGAGTCCTATCATCTGAAATATTCTGATGTCTGCTATTGTGCGGCAAGCCAGTGGTGGACAGGTTGCGCAGTTCAGAAAATGGAACATTCGCCTCCTCTCGAATATGAACAAGACAAAGGTGCTGTCCTGGGGGCCTGGCTGTGGCATTTAGTAGAACCAAGAAGAACCCAAACTATTTCAATCATGGAGAAGCCGTGGGGGTAATGGAAAACTGGCTGTTCACTAGGACGACAGACTGGACTAGAGATGAAACACTGAGGTTGAGTGCAAGAAGGAACAGAGCAGACTTTACTTCTCAAAGAAGCTTAGGTCCTTCATAGTGTGCAGAAAGACTGTGGTTTAATCTAGAGGTGTCTGTTGCGGCGGCAGCAGCAAAAGCGACTCAGACAAACTGAATAAATAAATTGATGAAGAAGGTAAAGAAGACAAACTGATGAGGAAGGTTGGCTCACTGCTGGAGAGTGTCTGGTTTGATCAAGGGCAATACAGCTGACAAATGGTGTGTAATCGTGTGTGTGTGTGTGTGTGTGTGTGTGTGTCTGTATGTGTTTATATAATAGTTTTTGTGACACTAACATAGGTAAAAGTACAATTGTCCTGAAATGCTCTCATATTCTGGTCTGCGTGGCTTCTGAATTAATAGTCCAATCCCTGCATATAATAGTTTTTCTCAGCATCTAATATTACCAGTCCACCGTTGCATTGATGCCAACAGACATTTTTGTGCATATGTTTGAGACAGGAGCTCTGGAGACACTGGAAGGCAAATCAGTGGCTACCTTCATCTCCAACGCTTTTGTTTAATATATCTGTCTGTATCAGTTTCCACCAAGTATGCACATCAAGTTTCACTGTCATAAAACAGATTCATAAAATCCAACAATAAGGCTTTTTCTCCCCTCATGTTGAAACTTATCAGTTTATACATTTTTATATCAGGTCTCTTTTCCCCATAAGAATTTTCATGTGGTTTTGTAATATGTTCATTTCTCTTCCGAAATTTTTTCTTGTTGGCCTGAATGTATGTAAATGTTTTAACACTCTCTTAAGCCTCAGAGGTGCCTTTAGATACAATAACATATCATTTTACAAGAATTGCAAGAGCTGTCACTCTTTCTACGTCTTTGTACAAAGCAAATGTTCTTTCACATTCTGAACTACAGAGTACAGGAGCAAAAGTCTGAGAGGCATCTTCCCTCTCTGAAGCTTTACTATGGCTCAGCTCAGTAAAACAGCAAGAAAGGAAAAAAAAACTGGAAAAAAAGTCAGTGATGGATGTATAAGTAAAGTACAGGGAGTTGGCTCCTTTTATGACCTCAGACTGCTTTGAAAACATGAACTTTTTATTTTATTTCTTTTTTTTTAAACAAAGTTACGGATGGGTGTAGGGGAAGACATTACAATTTGATGCCACTGAAAAGATTGCATGTGAAGAGTTCATAGTACTATAAGTGACATGAATACGGTAGGCAACATTTCATTCTGTATAAGATAAACAAACCCGCAAGGATGTAGGCAATGAGAATCATAAAAAAACAAATGTATATATTCCACTTGCTGATTTTTTTTTTTCTCTTTTCATGCAACTCCCTTGTGTCCTTTTTTCTTATTTTTCCCAAACTTACTAATGCTAATGATTCATTACGGCCATAATCGACAAAGACTTTGTAAAACACCAACTTGTTTCTCACGCGTGTATATCTATCTGAGGGAGTTATAGCATTGTGAGTGATCTTTTCATTTTTATCATGACAGAACTGCTGGCACAGAAGAGGAGCTGGTAAAATTAATTAGACATCAGGGAAGGATCAGAGCTCACGAGAAATGCTAAAGGGTCAGGCAGGGAGAGAAGGATGTGAAAGTAAATGAAAAGAGGTGCAGGGGGAAAAAAGTTGAGAAGTCAAAGCAAGCAGATAATGACAGGCTGTTGTCAAGCATTAAATGGTGAGGGATAATATAAGCACAATGAGAATACTGAGATAAGTTATATGTATCCACCAGTATTATGACGTGTGATGTAATAGCATTCCAAGTATATAAATAAACCAGTTTAGTTTAGCTTATTATTTATTTATTTATTTATTTATTTTTGTTTTGTACTAACTGAAAAAAATACAGCCATATTAATACTAACAAAAATAATGACATATACAAAAAAGAAGAGTGAAGAGAAAACAGCGAAGAAGCACAGTTTATCATGGAAGATCCCCCATTAGTCTCGGCCGAAAGCAACATGAGAACAAGAATGCTTTAGGGCACCTAAACCAGCCCGATTAATAGCCTTTATCAAAAAAGAAATGTTTAAGCCTAATCTTAAAGATAAAAATGGAGTCTGCATTCCTAACACCAAGTAGTAGGCTAATTAAAGTAATTTTAAGTAACATTCTTTAAACAACAAATGTTTGGAGTAGTTCCTTTAATACAAATAACATGTTCACACCTCCTAATAAAATGTGATCATTTGTATCAAATGTAGCACTTTGACAGTCCAAGCCCATGGCCATGAGAAGATTGTTAATAAGTTACATTAGTTTTTTTTGTTTGTTTGTTGTTTTTTTATGTACTATGAATCCTAAATGAAACTCTTAACAGCAGCCAAGAAGCAACACAGACAGAGGCTTCATGGTTTCTGTTCTGTAGCCCTGAGGAAGATCCATCCCCTTTAAGCAGCAGGAACAGGCAGCACCCCTGGACAGCCTCCCAGAGTGTGTGCCAACAGGCTGGCTGATATTCTGACCTCCATCTTCAACTTTTCCCTCAGGAAAGCATAAGGATACACTCTGACCATGTCTTCACTATCAGAACAGTCATCCGTCACAAACTGCCTACACATGTTCTGCACCCCACTCTCTATGACAGGCTCCCAGACTTTTTGACTGGCAGACCCAGTCTTTCAGGATTAGTGGGACTTCAGCCAGCATTATTCAAAATATTGGCACTCCACAGGGATGCGTTCTCAGCCCCATCCTCTGCACCCTGTTCATCAACCACTGTGTCACCTCCCACAAGGATAACACCATCCTAGGTTTTCTGACAACACTGTGAAAGGACATATTGTTGGAGGAGATAAAATGGTCTCTGTGCCCAGCATGGTGTCATGGTATGAGGACAATGAACCCATAGACAAGACAAAGGAGATGATAGTGGACATAAGGAAGGAGAGGTGACCTCATTGGCCTCTTTAGATCCAGGAGTTTGAAATGGAGAGGGTGGGCAGCTCAGAGTGTCCACATCAGTGATGTCCTTACTTGGACTCTTAAAGCAACACCACAGAAGATTATGCTCTTTAGCATGCCTCTCTGGTTGAGAAGTACTGTGTCTGTGCTGTGTGAGCCTCCCCAGGTCCGACGCAACATACATGCATTTGTTGACCAGCTGACAAGGGAAGAACCGGTGAAATACTGTTGACTGTCTTTATATTCCAGTGATAATGTATGTTAGAAAGCATCATCCTATAGTTAGCGTCTGTCTAACTCCATGTAGTAAACACTGTGACGAGTCTTAAAACTAGTTGTACACTTTGGCAGCTGGGGGCTTGCCATCTTACATAGTCCTAATGAAGGCAGAACAGACTCAGGCTTTGTTGGAAATGTGTTTTGTGTTGCTATAAGTTGAAACACCACTGTATGTTCTAAGGAGGCTAAGGAAGTTTGATGTGTCACCTAAGATCCTCAACAACGTCTACAACATCAAAGCAGTACGGCTATGGAACATAAACACCTACAGAATAGTTCAGACTGGTGAGAAGATCTCCAAGATCCCACTGCCATCTCTGCAGAGCATCTACAACCAGTCCACAGGAGAGCTGCCGCCATCCTCAGGAACCCCATCCACACTCAGCACAGACTGTTCACATTTCTAACGTCAGGCAGGAGGTACAAAAGTGTGAAATGCAGCACCTTGACAACAAAGAACTTTTTTTTTTTTTTCCCACTGCTATTAGGCATTTAAATAGATGATAGGAATCTATCATCATGGACTATCTCACTATACATGACTGTCACATTCTCAGTTTTTCACATGCATAATTAATTGCATTGTTTATATTTACTACAGTTTACGTTTGCACTGTTTATTCTGCACTTATTTGCACTGTTTATTTTTCAAATGTTGCCTTTAAATTGCATGTTGTCATTTAAATAATATAAAAACTAGAGGAAGTTATCTATTTTATAATTTGATTTCTTTTCTTTTTTTGTATTTTGTGGACAGGAAAATAATTCAATTTTATAGGGAAACACGTTTCCTTACTGTGGATAAGACAAACTCTGAAAACTGAAAATTCTAAACAAATCATTTCTATGAAAAACATTTTAAATTAGTATTTGCATTTTGCTTTCTCTTTCTGTTTACTTTGGTGAAATCAAAGCATTCTAATGCAGATGAAATTCAGAAGACTCAGCTGTCTTCTAAATCTCAGATAATAAACTATTGAGATGTATGAATGGATCTGCTACTCTCAAGCAGCCTGAAAGTTTTATGAAAATGAGTATTTGTTGAGGCAATGTACTGTGACATGTGGTGTGTATACTAATGAAAGACACTTTATTAATGATTTTAAGTGGAGTTAAAACAACAGAAAACCAAAAACATATATAAATGATGAATTAGATGCAGGTTTTACATCGATTTATATAAGCCTGAGATTCATTATGCATAGATTCATTATGCAGTGTTGTTGTTTCTACAGTAAAACATGTTTTATAATGAAGACAATGGCACATCAAAGACTAATTAAATATAAACTATATTGAAGTGATTTCTATATTAAAATATATGCAGTATGTAATGGTTACCATTCAGCGTGTGTAAACATCCTGCAACAGAAGAGTTGACGGGCTCAAAGCTATTTCATCTGTGTTACTGGTGACATCTTGCCATTCACTGCGGTCACTTCCCTCCATTGCTGCTGATAATTATTGCCATGCTGCTTTTATTGTTTTATGTGCCTTGGGAGAGCTGATGTTGAGAGTACATGGGCTGGAGGTGTGCTTCCCAATCCTCACCACCTGTGGTGTGTCAATCAAAAAGCCATGGACCCAGGAACAGAGTGAGGAACTCAGCCCCAGGTCCCTGAGCTTGGTGATGGTGATGAATGTGGAGCTGTACTTGATAAACCTCAGGCGCACATATGTCCCTTTTTCCCTGTCGAGGTGGGTGAGGGTGGAGTCGAGGGCGTGGTTGATGGCATCAACAGTACTCCTATTCGGGCAATAGGCTAACTGAAGTGGATCAAATGAAGTGGGCAGTGAAGCGCAGATGAAGTCCTTGGTCATTCTTTTAACGCAATTCATTGCCACAGAAGTGAGTGCTATAGGGCAGTAGTTGTTGTTGCAGGCTGGGCTGGACTTTTTAGGGACCGGGATGATGGTGGACCTCTTAAAGCAGGCAGGGACTATGGAGTGAGACTGGGACAGATTGAAAATAGAGGTGAACAAAGGGGCTGGCTGCTCAGCACAGGACTTCAGTCCACAGCAAGGGATGCCATCAGGGCCAGCAGCCTTCCTGCTGTTCACACGCCTCTCTCTCCTCACGTCATGCTCTGAGAGTGCAGGTATCACCGGTGTTGATTCCATGCTCCTCCGCATTAGTCGCGACACTAGCAGTCTTATGGCGTACAAAGAAGGAGTTTAACTCTTCCACCAGCAGCAGCAGTCCGTGACATTCTGAGGTGTCTGCCACATATCTGTAACCCCTATAATCAGACTAGCATTAAGTTAATCAGGGTATGGACTGGTTTCTAGGTTCTGGAAAAGTACTAAAATATAATGGCGAGAAGGAAATGAAATAGCTGCAGACAGGAAATGAGCAAGAACTGCTGTATTGATTTTAAATAGTTAAAAAATAAAATAAAATAACAGTTCACAACTTAACAGCCAGAATCAAAATATTGACATTTGGTTTGTCTTACATGGATTTCAAAATCCCTAATTCTACTGAACAGTTCAAGTTGTTTTAGTTGTTTAGTCAAGTGTAAGTTCCCTTATATGCAGTTCAAGTCTTTCAGTTCATGTGGCAATTTGGGTTGTTACCACTTTGGTATTTGTGGATGAAAAGAAGAGGGACGTCTTTCATCAAGGTTCGAGGTTCTGGGCGCAGGCTCGTCACATCCATCAGGAGATAATCCAGAATCCAAGCTCGAGTGTTGTTAATCGACATAAAAAACCTAGCTTGTACAACAATAATGGTATTATTGTATACGGCTAATTTAAGTTCATTCTAAATCTCATTATCTGTCATAGCTATACCTTGTTTTTTATCTCAATGTTCCATTAATTATAATACCATTATTATAATACACAACAGAATTAATAAACACTCGTGTTTGAAACTCAAAATATCATTGCTGTACATGACATTGTTTTTTAACACATGTTAAACATTAATGATTTTCTCTTTTTACCGGGTCCGATCAGAAAATACTACACACCCACTCTGGGTGGACATTAGCCTTATATAGAAAGTGATGTTCTGTGAGTCTCTGTGGAATTTCTCCCAGCGACTTCTTCCTCCCCTTATGGCTCTCTTTCCTGGAGTAGCCTTCTATTAAACCAGTTATCACGTCTTGCACAAAGACCTTCAAAGACTTGTGAGGAGCTGCAGTGCAGCTGCAGTAAATTATGTGGGCATTCACCATACTTATGTTATGAATGGTATTGAACATTATTTTATACCACTTCCTTGATCTGTGGTGAAAGAGGTAGGTCTTCATTCTTTGATCTGCAGTGTCAACGCCTCCCATGAATGAATTGTAATCATCAACACACACAGGCCTATTTATTTCTCTGTACTCACTAGCCGTGTGTTTTGTCCTGATGCGTTTTCAGACACGTGTTACCATGGAGTGCAGAAAGCATTGTGAGGCGCTTTGTATCATGCCAAGCACAAGTCAACATTTTCCCATTCTGCATGAAAACAGGATCATCTCCCTTTCTCAAGGGTAATTCCTCTTGGGTGAGGCCCTTTGGCATACCTTTCCACTTACTGCTGACAGTACCACACAGACCAGTGTCCTTGCTTGCCAGCTCATTTGCTATGGCTGGTGAGGTGTAGTAGCTGTCCATGTACACCTCATGACCTTTCCCTGCGTACTGGGATTTTACTCTTTCAGTGTTGACGTTCCCTTGAATGCAAAAGTCATTTCATCCAATGACAGCTGCTTAGGTGGACCATACACTGCAGAAAACTGTGGTATGATCAAATCAATTATTGAGCGAATTTTGAATAGCCTGTCATAGTCTGCTTGACCTCTTTCAATGAAATTCTCATTATTGGCAAAATGAAGGAAAGACAATATCATTTCAAATCTATTTGTGGACATAACTTTGCCAAATCCAGGTGTTGCTGTTGGCCTGTAATCTGCCCAATAATCTTCTAAATCTGCCTTTTCTACCAAACCCATACTCAAATGTAAAGGAATGGCTTTCATTTCTCTGACAACTACGTCAGACAAATGGTGAAATCTAGAATGTGGCTTCATTTCATGGGAGGCTAAAAACTGATGGGCATAACAACTTGTTTCTGTAGTCAATAAATTCCAGAAATCATAATGTGAAAAAAATTCTAGGGGTGAATTAGCATTGGGGAGTTCTCTGCCCCACCAATACCCAACTGTTTAATCAAATGGCTTTATCCAGTTTTGATACCCATCTCATCAGTTAAGTACTCAAAGCCTGAATTTCCACCTGGCTTAGTGAGACGTATGTTGGCTGACTTGGCTCAGCCCTGTGTCACAGCATGTTTCCTTCTACATGCACTAGGTGTGCCACCGTGTGCTCCTGTCATGTCTCCACCACATGCGCTAGCATGCGCTCCCGTCAATTGAACAGAAGTAGCATGGCTGCGGCTACACACATAATTGCCCACTGCGCCTCTACGTTTCCCCCAGCTCTCCCACAGACACTTCGACCACGTCTGACATGCCCATTGAGATTAGTCGAGCTACTGGCTGTGCAATCGCGGACACTTTGGGAAGGCACTGTGACAGAAAGCGCAGGGTTCACTTGGTGAAGTTGATAAAAAGACTGGACACCCACATTACTCCCAGCCTTGTTCCCAATAGCACTACCATGCCTGCTAACTCCTCGACGCAAACTTCAATCCTGTGAAACATTTTCCCCACCACCTACATTGTTGGGCAAAGGATCTGAAGTTAGTGTTTGGTGCAGGGAAACACTTTGTCTGACTGCTGGTGAGGCAGGGAAGCGTTGCCACTTGCGCAAGGACTAAACAGCCGACCGTAATCTTCCGAAGGTAGATTTTCCCTTTCGGAATCAGGATCAGCAAATAGAAGACCCAGCTCTTTGCAGGTAAACTTTTTAGTAGATATTGTGCGATTATTTGAAAGAAATACTTGCTAATGCAAACTATATGCTCTGCTACTGTAGCTTAATGGTGCACTCGCTCTGTGAAGAACTCGCACTGATTCAATGAGCTGTAGAGCAGACGTTTTATATAGAAGGATGACTTTTTTTGCATCAGTGGTGAAGTGGGAGGAGTGGGAACAAAATATGATGTTCTTTTTGCCACCGACCCTTTTATTCAGGACGACATCTTGTTGACTAAAGTCGACCATGGCACTTAGAAGGTTAAAACTGTAATATCACTTTACAAGACCGAAAGAACAGTAGACCATACGAAAAAAGTAATCAACCACTCGCGATTAGCATTAGCATAAGGCTAACATGATTTTCACCAAGAGAGCACATGTTTGACTCACCAAGACAAGTTATTAGCATGAGCACATGGAACGGCATCACCAGTAATTAAATAATTGACCCTTTATCAGCTTTCTGATTCGTCCCCGTCTGACAAACCAGAAAAATCATTCTCAGTCACTACATCTGGGGCGGAATATCCGATTGGACAAAATATCTGTCTCTCTTATTCACAACAATGGAAAGGACATAGTTTTTATTTGCTTGTATCACCTTTTAAATCACTGGATTTTTTGTTGAACTTTGTCTTAGTAAAAAGGAACACTTTGGAACACACTGCACACAGTGTAGTGAGGGTGCAGCGTAGTTTTATCCCAAAACGGGCAGAAATCCGAGCTGTACCACCAAAATGAAGTAGGCTAGGCAGCAGGCTCCAACACATAGCTACAGCTGCAAAAGCCTTTTATTTTCCTTAAAATGGTTAAACGGTGTGCTTGGGGCACATGTAAAAGTGACGCCTGCTAAGATATCTGAGAGCTGGCTCGGAAAATGATCACATACAGTCTTCAAAGGTAAGTCTGTTGGTGGGAGGCTGCCAGCATCAGCTGCTTACTCTGCAATGCTGTAAACTAAACTAATCAAAATATCCCGTTTTCTCAGAAAACGCCCGTTTTTCAAGCTCACCACATGTACCTGAAGCGTTCCTTTTTATTAATATCCAGCTGCTGGTGGTTTGCTTTGGTGCATTAATTAACAATAAAGCAATGTACACACGTGTTTTTACAATGGGAGTGGACGGGAGAGATAATATTTTTTTTCGACATAGCAACAGGAACAGAGGGGCGGGACTGTGGGCGGGACTTGATAAAGGGTCAATTACAATTAGCATTACAATCGCCACTAAAGACTTTCCATCATACTGCAACTCACCAATATCATGCAGTTCCTTTAAAACCATGAGGGAGACTGTGATGCAGCCTCTCTGCTTTGCTGTCACAGTGCAAAAGATAGAAATTAGTGCAAACTCAGTCCAAGGTTGAGAGGGTGTTACTAAATCTACTTTTGTCAAATAGGAAGGTCATTATCAACAAATGTGACCATGAACACAGGATGTCAACACAAGCAAGAAGAGCAACACCTCCTACTACCAAATTGAATGCTTTTTGTTTTTTTCCAAAATAAACAAAAACAAAGCATGTTTTCTCTACTGGGTTACACATGTGTACAATGGACCAATGTGGTACCTTGTACCTCTGATTGGGCATGTCACATGCTGGAAAAAGATTGCCCAGAAACAATTAATGGAGATGATGATGCAATGTCCAAAAGTATAGTGCGGCTATATGTGATCAGTGTTGGAGATGGTGTTGACAGAAGCCGTAGGAGCATAGTCGTCACAGCGTCTGGACTCACCTGTGCCACCTTGGAATATATATATATATATATATATATATATATTAGCAAGAAATGGCAGACTAGTCAGTGTAGCGATCATGTCAGTTTATACTGTAAACTGATTTATAATCAGTTAATTGAATTTAACTCGTTGGGGCACCACCCTTTTTCTTAGGAAAAGAGAAAGAAATCTGTAAAATTATTTATCAATCTCTCATCTGAATCATAATTCTAACCCATTTGGAGAGGTCTGAATACCATGGAAGACAAACAACAACCAATTAGATAATGAATATTTATTCAGAGAAAAGAAACGTGCTCAAAGACAAACAAACAGTGAAATAGTGTGATTATGTAGACCAGGGGTAGGCAACTCCAGGCCTCGAGTGCCACTATCCTGCATATCTTACATGTTTCCTGTCACAACACAGCTTATTCAAATGAATGGATCGTTAACATACTTGTGCAGACCTGGATGACAAGCTGATGGTGATCTATTCATTGGACTCAGGTGTGTTGTGGGAGGGAAACATGTAAGATATGCAGTCAGTGGCACTCGAGGCCTGGAGTTGCCTACCCCTGATGTAGACAGAGGAAAATACAAAGAGTGTCATTTCTAAACAACTATTGGGATAACTAATTCATAGGAGGAAATAACAGACTGACAAGAAAAAGATAAAGAAGTGGAAAAGAGTGGGAGGGGGTTTGGGAACAGCAACAATAATAACGATAATAACAAAATTAAAAAGAAAAAAAAAAGAAGTAAAGAGGACAAAGTTGTGATTACACGTCGAGGTTTCCTATCGTAACAAAGCTGAGTGCATTTATAAAAATGGTTAACTTGAAGTGTAATAAAGAGGGAGGTTTTGTCCCCTTTAATCTGCTATTTAATGGCACCAACGGCTGTCCTACCACTCAGAGGTTGTGACAAAGACCGATCGTGGCAATTGCGGGCCAGTACAGAGGTGGAATTTCCCCAGTCTGGCTTGGCCTTTAGCACGGGTCCCTGGATCCCTTCTGGTGGCTTTACAGCTGACGTAGTCTGCAGGGGTGGTAGCCAGCAATTAAGCAGGATTGCTGTGGTGGGACCTGTGAGCGTCTTCAATGTGGCACAAAAATTCAAACCTCTGCCTTAGCATAAGGTGACAGTTCACTTTACCTTTAACTTGTGAAGACACAAGGAAATCATGTTGGCTCTGCCTGGCTTTTGCAGGGTAAAAATATTACAAGAACTGACCAAAAAGGAACAAAAGTTGTGGTCAAAAGGATTAACTTGGCAAACGAATGACAAAATATTAAAAATTGAAATTAAAATGGCAAAAAGAAAAAGGACTGAGAAGATAAGTTTAAAAAAAGAAGAAGAGGAAAAAAGGGTGAAGTGAAAAGGAGGAGTAAGAAGTGAGTGAAGTGACAGCAAGAGCTGTGCAGAACAGTTTTGTGAACCGGGGTGTGGCGAACAAGCTGGGCCACACTGTCCTGGCCAGGCAATACCATTTTTGTAAGTTTGAATACACCCTCCATCTCTGAATGTCTGGACAGACATATCTAACTATCTTACAAATTCTAATGTAATAATCAAGAATCAATATTCAAGTCTCCGTTGCAGAAAAAATCTATTTAAACATGAGAATTATTTTTGGTATGACAAGTAACTTAAAATTAGACAAAGGCCATAAAAAACACATTAAAGTCAGTGTGGACATGAGTTACAACACTAAATCGTGTTGCAACAGAAATGTAATGAGATTATACCAGTGCAGTTTAAGCATTACCATGTCCACTTGAGGAGAGGTAGGTGCAGAAACCAGATTGATTGATTGTTTGTCCTGGTGTTTGTAAAGGTGTTGATCGGGGTGATGCATTGCTTGAAATCAGTGAAATTTTCTCAGTTATATATTTTGACTTTTGCACAAGTTGTGGAAGATCTGTTGAGAATAAAGATTTAAATAATAATTAAAAACGTTTAAACATCATGTCAACAAGTCGAGCAAAGTTCAAAATCATACATTAAAATAAAATTTTGTGCAAGTTTAAGTAAGCTCAATAAAATCCCATGTATATGTTTTTTATGAAACTACATGTTATGCAGTTATGAGTGATCTCATCCCAACATGAAGACTGGAAGAAAATAAATTCATATACTTACCTTTCATTACTTCTACTATCTGTTTAGCGTTGCCTTCTTTAAGCCTCTTGTTCTCAGCAATTAATTGCTTTATTTGCAGCTGTGCCTTGCTCCAGTTCCTGGGCAGCAGGTCAATGTCTGATGATTCCTCAGATGCGGTCATTGACTATAAGACACAAGCAAAAACTCATACACAGAATTATGGTGTCATACACAACAAGACTGATGATGAGTACAAACACAAGGCACACATTTACAGCTGAACAACAATAAACAGTCTGTGGTCTCTGTGGCAGCATGAGTTCTTTTTTATTTAACACAAAATGTCCTAACCACTAAAGCTTGTAAATATCCAAATACATCACCTCAAAATCTTTGAGTTTTACCATCAGATCCTTGTTCAAGTCTTTTATAATTTGGTCTGCTAGCTGTTTTGTAGGACAGAATGCCTTTTTAGTCTTTTGCTGCAAATTTGATAGTTTATAGTTTATTTAGATAATTTAGCAATGATGTGCATTATTGTGTTAAAAGGAAATTTCTACAGCTTATCAGAATAAAGTGGTACAATTTCTTCCCATCTTACTGGACAGAAAAAAGTCAACACCTTGAGGTGAGTATTAAACACAGTATACAGTAAAGTAGGCACTGTAAATAAAAAATAAAAAATGTAGCTGTCTATTTGAAAAAGTTTTTGTTTGTTTTTGTTTTTTTTTTCTTTTTGAACAGTACATGCAATGTTAGTTTGGGAAATTTGCACAGTACATGCTTCCACGTAAATATTACGCATGATATAAAAATCCAGCCATTCACATATTTTGATAAATAGGCTGATTGATTGTTCAGTTCATTCAACGGTTCCTAAACAGAACAGGAGACAGCATGTTAAATTCCTAAATTAGAGAGCGTTAGACAATGAATGCAATAGCTCAAAAGGTAAGTAAATGAGAGAGTACAAGTTTTTATTTGGAGTGTCTCTGTGGTTTCTAAAAAAATACGTATAGTAGTAAAGTGTGACCATAGGAAAAAAAAAAATAGTTTAGAGAAATACAGACAAACTGACATTTATTTTTATCAAGGTAGTTACTATAAGTAATGTACCCTGGTCCGTGAAACCAACTGTTTTAAATAAATATTTTGCAGCTATAAGCTAACATGTAATATGGCTCACTTACCACCGAGCATTAAAACCTTCGCTGGGAAACAGACTGGACCGCCTTTTTTCTTTTTTCCTCCGTGCCACGTGACACTTATCCAGCCAGCATCCTCCTCCAGACTGGGGCACCGAGTTGGTGTTTTAGAAGACAACACTTTCTGGTCTTCTTCATTTATCCAGTTTGTTTTCCCAACCTCAACTGCTGCATCCTTAAAATAGTATAAAGCATAAACCATATCTAGTAGGAATTATCTTATCCGAGTCTAGTTCAGATACCAGTTACATGGTCTGTTTACTCTTCAACTTCAAGGCAGGAGCGCGAAAATGGATATCGCGAGAAGTCGCCAAACATAGTCGTATTGTGAGACTATTATGTTCAAATGAAAGCCGTATGAAAGAGTTCAACAGACGAGAAGGAATGGTGACGGTGGCGACAATGGCAACGGTGGCGGCGGTTGACTTGGCATACTTGTTGTGACTTGATAAAATCATGGCAAAATGCCCAGGACCTTACAAAAGGTATTTGGAGGAAGAAACAGGAAAAATTCTGAGAACACAATGCAGATGGAATTTAGCAAAAGCAAGTAAGTTGTTTTTAAAAACGAAGACCTCTCAACTGATTTAAACTAATGTCTATTGAGCTAACGGCTGTTTTTTTTTTTTTTTTCTCTTCTTTTATGGCCTCATACAGAAGTGCTAAGAAGCTGGCAATTCCATTGAGGAAAATTAAGATGGTGAGGACATTTTCTAAGCAAAAGCAAAAACAAATGACATTTGAGCTTCATGGTTCATATTTACTGTGATGGACTGGCAACCTGTCCAGGGTGTACCTCTGCCTTTCGCCCAAAGTGAGCTGGGATAGGCTCCAGCAGACCCCTGTGACCCTGCACGGGACAAAGCGGGTATAGATAATGGATGGATGGATGGGTGTATATTTAGGGTGACCAAATGTTCTCTTTTACCTGGACATGTCCACTTTTTACGTCCTGTCCAGGACGTCCGGGTGGGTGGGGTTTATACATTCAAAATGTCCGGTTTTCACTTTTCATAGGACATTAAATGTCTACTTAAATTGCCTTGCACTTTAGACAGAATACTACGGTACTTTGTTGTGTGACGTAATTCCCGAGAGGCTGCCTTGTGAGCGGCTCTGCAACGCACAACACATGCACACAGAGGGAGCAGAGCAAACAGTGCAGCAGCATTGCACACAAAATACCGAAGCAAAAGTGTAGCTTCACAGTTGAATTGCAAAATAATTTCCCATGTATTGTCTCGGTTGAGACAAGTGGGAGGCAGTATACAAAGCTGACACATATGTGCTGCACTGGCATTATTCCGATGTTAGGGAAAAATCAAAACCATGCTCATATTTTGTTGTTTTGTTTTTGTTATTGTTGTTGTTGTTTGTAATAGCAGTTGCTGGGTAGTCCAGTGGTTAAGTTGGTAGACCCTCAAACAGTAGGTTGTGGGTTCAATTCCCAGTGTTATATGTTGTTGTGTCTTCTTTTTTGTCTTTGCTTTTTCTCTATCCAATAAAGGCCACTAAAATTTTTTTTTAAAAAGATGCTGATATGACATATGAAACATAACCTACTAACTACTGCTGACCAAATGGTGAATAATCTACTCTGTTGGGTTCATACATTGTAAATCTGATTCTGATGGAGTTAGTGCCT
>JBAMYA010035791.1:0-15646 GCA_037176975.1 Arrhamphus sclerolepis | reverse complement strand
CATGGATAAAGATAAAGTATTAAAGATAGATATAGTGCAAATGAAGAACAAACAGTAATACTAAGACAGCATTAGATGCTTTTAAGATACTGACAGCTCTGCAAATTGCAGTAAATCAAGTGCTGGACTGTTGAGTACATGGATATAAAAAAAGGTCAAAACAAGCAGAATGTGTGAAATAGAGCGATTAACAGATGGTGTAATACTGTTAAACTGTTGGATGCTAGTTTCCATCCATGAATGAGTTCACCTGTATTACCTGCGGTGCTCCATGCAAGGTTCTGGTGTCATACACAACACTCAAGTTTCTCACCTAATGTTTGTCATCATTTAAATTGCAACAATATAATTTCCACTTTGGGATTATTAAAGGAATATTTAATTCAGTTCAATTCAGCTGAAATTGCTCTCCTACCAACGTTTTTTGGGAATCCACTGCAGCGCTGAAAAGCACATTTGGTTTCATATAAACAAATAAAATGTTAATGACATGAAAAAAAATTGAATTATCTTTTGAATTATCTTAGGGAAATACTGACTGGAAAAGAAAATGAACTAGAACATAATAAGATAAAATAGAATTCTAAGTTAATGGAGGAAAGAACACACTTTTTCTACTTTTGCATTTTCCATATCATCCCAACTTGTTCTGATTTGGAGGTTTTACCACAACAATTTTATTTATAGAGCACTTTAAACACCCACATGACCAAAGTGCTCCACACAACCACATATAAAATCTGACACAGCGTTCTAACATGTGGAAGACACGGGGAGCATTTCTCCCTGATAAATATTATTTTGAACAGCACTTTTTCTTAACAACAAGGGTTAAAGCAGAAGTGAAAAATATTTCCTGATCACTGAAAAACAAACAAAAAACAATGAGAATAGCAGAAATATATGAATTATTAGAAGAGCAGCAATTTATCTCCTGTTTAATCAAACCCAATCTTATTAGAAGTTTGGATAATGTGAATAAAATTCAGAAAATTTTTTTTTGTAAAGCTAGTTTATTCATGACAGCTTTCATCTCTCTACCTGCATCAAGATATAGATTATTTGGTGAATTAAAAAACAAACAAACATATTCTTGCTGTTGTTACAATGTCAATTAAAAGATATTGGAAGAAAATTATCAATCACATTTAAAATATTCTGTTGATTACCCAAAGTAAATAAAGACAGTGATGATGTTTAATTGATGTTAATATCTCAGTACGTGTTAGAAGATGTGAGTTTTGTGTGTTATGTAAGAAAAATGTGTAGGCTAAGAAGGGGTCCTCGTCTTTGTAAATACCATGTTGTCATCCAGATGGATGCTGTAACACTCTTGTAATTGCAGGGGATTAAAGGAGGAAAGAAATAGAAAATCAAAAGTGACTGAAAAGGGAACAGAGGGGTGCTGAACAAGAAAATAAGATGACGGCAATGCACATGAACGAAAGAGGAAAGTTGGTTGAACAACATAAAACAAACAAAACACTTTGATGCAGAAATTGTGAGAACGAGGAGAGGAGGCAAAGATGAATGCAAAAATGATGATTAAGGGGGAGGAGAGGGCTGAAGAAAAGAACAAAAGGAACAGCAGCTCCTTCTGGCTTCAAAATAACATTGATTACAGATCCTTTTAGTCTGCAATAACTACATGCTTAAACAGTTTTTGTTCAAAAGCAGCTCTTCACTCGTCATTGCCCACACAGTCTATCTTTATCCCCTGCTTTGGCTTCTGCTGCAGTTACTGCTATAAAATCTTTGCTGAAAGTGTAATTGTTTAGGAATAAAGTTGGGCATGCATTTTGCAGAGGGTATAGCCAGAAAAACAATCAATGACTGTATGTGCAAGATTTTTAATCTTGTGGAGAATTTGTTCTAAGGACCCTCTGATTGATTAATGAAATTTCACAATATAACATTTTCTTGAGTTACGATAGATATGTCTGAAAGAGTCAGTTCCAGGAATATGTGTCACTGAAATAAAAGGTTATATGAAATAGCTGGTTGTCTGGGTTTCCCACTGTGGCGTAATAATGTGAGATGATTAGGAAACATATTTGGTTGGCATTTGAAGAAAAGAAAAGGGAAAAAAAGGAAATTAATCAGGGCTAATTCCTTCTGTGAAGCAGCTGTTGAGTGCTTTTGAGCTGTGCTTGTACTGGGAATGTTATATTCCTGTATTCTTTCATTTCTTTCTCAACTGAAGTTGAGTTAGTTGAGTTAACATGGGCGCATGTGTCTCAGGCAGTGACTGGAACAGTTAGAGCTGTACGTTTACGTGAGGATAAGATAAGATGAACTTTATTGAGCCCGGGACTGGGAAATTATTGGGCAGCAGCAGCATAACATACAGAAACAGAAAGTGACAGCTCAACATAAAACCTCAAAATATGAAGTACCAATGATGCGGGCGGGGGGAGTGCCTGAACAAGTGCTTCCCCACATCCACATGCATGGATTTTCACATCCACATGGATGAGAATGTGAATGTGCAAAGCTTGCAATGTGCATATGAAAAGTCAATAGTTTGACCAGTGCCAGTAATAATTATAGTGAGTTACTGCAGAGGCTCCAGCCTGAGACCAGTCACAGAGCCAGCCCTCCTCATCTTGTCCAGTCTGTGGTCTCTGGATCAGACTGGTAAAAGATCTGCAACATCTTGTTGCATACATTAATCTGAGCTTCCTCACAGACTCTGTGTCAGATCTCCAGTCCAGTCTGTTCAGTTCGGGCCAGTCTACAGTTTCAAATATTTCTCAGCTCAGGCGCAGCTAAGATCACATCTACATTTTGATTTAGATCTTGCAACATCTAGAAGTAGCTGGTAAGAGTAAACACAACAAGTCATGTGACTCCTGTGGCTGTTTTCCTGAGGGGAGTTGAAGTTTTAGTTATTCTGCACAGATGCTTACATACTGGATTTTTCTGTTTTGGCAAAATTTATATGCATTATTAGTGTCATAAACAGCTACGATTTCCAGGCCAATGTGCCATGAATGTTGTTACCTCCACCAGTCAACAAGGGTCCACCAGTTCCGCGTCTGTAGCCAGCTGTCTGCAGACCTAATTTCAGTTAAATATAAGGGTTTATGTGATTTGCATGTCAATGCACTGATTTTATTTTTCGTTGCACACCTTGACCTAACCTCTTTGGGTCTCAGAGCCTGAGTATACTGGTAGACAAAGCGAACTGACTGCATAATAAAACAACAGTTTATTATTTTGTCTTGGTGTTTATCAAAATTCCTGCTGTTTGCAGTCTTTTAGATTTTCACGAGCATACATATCTTCAAATCCTTTGCTGGTTTTTTAGGTGACATACACATGTGTCCCTCACATTTTATTATAAGAATACGATGTCTCCTTTGCGTCAATTTGCTGGGTATTATTAGATGTGGCGAGTCCGCTGCCCTTCTTGCTTGTCACTTCATTGGAAATTCATTGTTCATTGTTGAAAAGTCAAAGTCTCCCTCCATCTGTTTCCATCAGTGATCCCGTGGTTACTTAATAAGCTTTTAACTCCATTAATATTTGTTGAAATGCCTTGGCAGTAAATGAACAGGATGTCCACACTCTGTTGTGCTCAAAAAGTGCAGTAAGTGTGTGTTTGTATGTAGTGGAAATCTAATGAGTTGCTAGATTCATTCTGTTCAAGCAGTGGAATAGAACACATGGGAAAATAACAGTCAGAAGACGTTTCCATATTAGGCTGTCATGGAATACAGAAGAAGAGGAACATACACTGAGCAGTGCAATGATATTGATGGGGGAATGTAGCACTAAAATGTACAGCTAAACTATGCAGACATCTGCTGTTTTCTCTCCATCATCATAAAATGTCTGATAAGTCTAATACAAAACTGAAAATTTAAAAAATATTCAGTGCTTGAGTCTCACATGAATATAGCATTTGGTAAATATGAAGAGAACACTTCAGAAATTCAACTTACTCTGATGCCATATTTATTTTTATTTGGTGTGTGTCATCCTCTCAGACCTCCTTGCACTATCTTTGCCTCTTCGCTTCCTTTCCGTCTCCTCGTCGGCTGTTGTCTCTGTATGTATTGATTTATTTGCTGTAGCCATGATTACTGGTGTTGTCCTTATGATCCAGGTCTTTAATATCTCCATGACTTCCTGTCATGGTGCCATGGACTTCATTTGTGCTCTGTTGTATTACTGGGCAACAATCAACGCTGAAGGAATATAAAAGAAGTGCTGTTTGTCGAGTAAATGGCAGGCTGACGTGATTCATTTACAGCTGTAGTGGTGGAATATTTGGATGAAGTGACATGACTGCTCTAACTATAACCATTGTTTTTAACACTGAGATTAAATCCTTATCGTTATTTATTTATTTATTTATGTCAGACCTTTCTGCCTTCTGTAAATGGTGAAAAGCTTGCTCTCTTTGGTTGAGATCAGAGAAATGACGTGGCCTTTTATGAATATAATGTTTCTTTGCCCTCAAACAGTCTTAACTTTCTTTCTCAGTTTGTTTTGGAGCTTCATCCTTTTGCACCATGAAGTGCCGTCCTAGCATTTAGCTGAATGTCAGCCTTATACGCCCCAGAATTCAAACACTGATGAGCCCGTCTCTTTTGGCAGCCGTTCATGCCCATATCATAACACTGCCTCCACCATGTCTGACACATGAGGTGGAACTGATGAAAAAGAATTCATTCTTATTGCCATTTTATTTTATTCCTCTCTTTTCACTCTTTCATTCTATGATCTCGGCTGATATTCTGGCCTCCCCAGATGTGTGTGTGATTTTTCATTTGCATTGAGATCTCCTAGGATTTTACATTGATAGCTCCAGTGAAACAAGACCAATTCAGTTCCTGATATGTACTACAGACCTTTTATCTTCTTCATTTGTCTTTAATGAATGATGAAATGGATGGCAACTGGCCATTAAACTTCTTTTCAGTCAACCTTTTAGCCCTTGAAAATGGAGACACTTTACTTAAAATGGTTGTAATCCTTTAATGGTAAATGCCATATTTTATATGAGAGCTCTTAAATTAGGCTAATTACACTTTGATCATATCTTAATTGTCTTAATTCACTTCCATTGTAGTGATTGCCCCAATGCGTGAGTGTTTCTGATTATTTTAGATCATTTCCAACAATATCTTGAAATACAACTAATATTAAAGGCTAAGTAAAGAAAATAAAATTTATTTTGATATTGATTTAGCTTTACTGAAGTGTTTTTTATGTTGCCAGTACCCCTCCTTTTATACTTTTACCCCTAACAGCCAGTTTCACATTGTTTTCTTCATCACTTTCATGGTTTCATGGGGGGGCAGGAGCCAGAGCAGAAACCTTGAGAGGCAGATAGATGGAGAGAAATGCAGGATGGGAACGAGGACCTGATGGAAAAAAAACAAACATTAACTTTTAATGCTCTTTACTTGAGCAAGTGGATGTATGATGGGAGGGAGGAGGAGGGGGAGCAAGCAGACAGTGGCTGAGACCGCCGGAGAGGCAGGGAGGAAAGGAAGGAGCGAGGGTGGGAGGGAAAAAAGAGCGATGAAGGAGGGAAGTACAGAGAGACAGGGGGAGGGGAGGAGAATGAGGGAGGCTGGGAGACAGAGGAGGGTGGGAGGGAGGCAGAGAGACTGTGTGTCGGGGAGAGGCAAGGATCTCATTCCCCGGGTCAAATCATGGAACATGACGGTGAGTTTCCTCTGCATATGAAAAGATGTACTTCCGTTTTTATCTCTGTCTTTGACTGTGTGTCTTGTGTCTCTGACTCGCTGTGTCTTTAGTTTTGGTTTGAACTGGGAGATTGTTTTCCCATCACTACTTCTTCTTCATCTACCTCCCCTCAAGTGCTGTCACCTTTTTCAGTGATGGGTGTATATGCTCAGAGCAAAACCTGAGCTCATGTTTACACTGAACACAGCTTTGTTATGGACCTCTCAGTTTAAAAACGGGGTCATGATGACTCAGTATACTGTAGGTGCGTTTGATTGTTTTGCATTGTGAACTGTTTTGAATGAGTGCGATCGCAGAGATGGCTTGTCTGAGTGGCAGTCACCTGGGTGGAACTTGTTTTTCTGCCACTCCTTTGCCTTGTTTCTACATACAGTCATACATTATGTGCAAGATACAAGCAGCTACGCTATGTGCAGTTTTCATTAGATTACTGTTGCTGCAACATAAAAAGTTCACTTAAACAGCCTTCTGAGGAGTCAGATTTGCTGATGAAGCTGTTATAAGCAAATTCTTTGCAACACTTATGAAACAATGAAGATTATAAGTGTGTTCACACAAGCATTATGACATTTCTCACAAGGCGAAGATGAATCACGTCTGATGACAGTTACTTGGTTGCAAGTGTTTCTGCAGAGAAATAATGGGTTAGGCTGGTGCTCAGTCTGGGTGTGTTGGACCAGATGATATGTCAGTGCCTTGGTTGGTGTATCAGTCATCCATATCAGGTCTGTCTTACCTAATATAGTTTAATTACTGTTTGTAGAGGTTGTCACAACACATCAATGACTTTAATAGGCCAAAACCCTGTTGCTTTGTGTCACTAGAGTCAGAAATTAAGTACACACATCAAATTATCACATTTGCAAATTTGTGAATCAGTGTTTTGCAAGTCAAAGCAGCACTTGCAGAGGCTGCATGTATATATGTGGTGTCTGGGAGTCTGCAGTGAGCTGGCCATAATGCTGGCATGTGCATTTTCTCTGCCCGCTGTTGAATGTATGCTTTTTTTTGTCACATCTGTGTCAATGTGTGACAAAGTTAAATGAACCTGAACGTGTTTACGATTAAAGGAATTTACTTCTATTTCTTGATCATATGGAGACTTGGGACAAATATGACTAGTCAAAGTTGTTGTCAGCACTGAAGTTACAAAGGAAAGCCTCACTGAAATCCTCAGATAGGCCACAAATGCTGCTGGATTTGTGAAATATGTCCGCTTACTTCTGTCAGACGTTATTGCTTAATTAAAAGATGAGACCTCCTCTTGTAAAACAACACACCTTCAGATTGATTTACTTGTTTGACAGGTAGATCTACCATTCTAACATGCACTTTTAAAGTAAATTCTCCACATGCTTCATTCGTGATTCACTGTATGACTTGTCTCGCAGTTGCCATCCAGAAGGGAGCGTGTTGCATTATCCAATGTGACTTGTTAAACCAAAAGTATCTGTTTATATTAGCTGGTTTTATAGCAGTTTGTATTGCATCTCTAACCCTGGAATTTAGGATGTCATTTAATGTTGGCTGGACGGTGGCCAAAGCAACCATCATGGACCGCTGGAAGTCCAATTTAAAACAAACCACGCTGAGTTTCCGAAAAACAAGAAGTAATGCCCTTGAAAGCAACATGACACAACTGAGTAACCATGGCTAGCATGCTTAGAATAGCTGATTTTGTCACTGAAATTGGCTTTTATGAAGATATAAGCTTATAAAGGTGCAGTCTCATATCACAGACTTCCCTTTACCCGCTAATGCTATTATTATACCCTTTCCTTCTGAGGGTTCCACTAACTATACTCCCCAGTAAGGTATCAGTCACTCTTGAGGCTCTTTTCTTTTCTTTTTCTTTTTTCTCTAGTCCTGCTTTCTGTCTCGCTTGCTCACTTTCTGTGTCTCTTGAGCTTTCTCTTAAGTTCTCTGACTGCCTGTCTGGCAGGATGTCAACTATTGGTTTATACCAGCAACATTTCAGTAGTGATGGCAGCTTATGGGTTTTTGCTGGACAGAATACAACAAACAAGAGATCAGGTTTCAGACAAGCAGGCTGCCAGATGCAAAGAGGAAGAGAAATTGAAGTACCTGCAACTGTACTGTTGCATATACAGTCATATACGGGTGCACAAGATCATGGGAAAAGAGGTAAACTTCTGATTTCTTAACCTTATAAGTGGCTTCTTTTACACCATAGAGCTGTGTCAAGATTGATTCTGCTTTTCCAACTAAATTGCAAAAAATGTATCCAATGAAATCTCACCTACTGAAAGCAGTTTAAGCCTTTGGTTGGAAATGAATGTCAACACATGCGGTTCTTCTGTATGATATTAAATGATTATCATGTCAAGATCATCATCAAAGTTAAAATGGGTAAAACTTTGTGGAGGTGGAAAATTTGGAGCACTGATAGAGACGCCACAGGGTCAAAGGAAGCTGCTTAATGGATGACTGTAACATCCAAGCTTGTGTTTTCAAGTGTTCAGCACTACTTTTCTTCCACGGTGTTCTAGTCTCACACAACCGCTGCTTTTGTAGTAGCGACAAGTTAACAGAGATTTTCTTTTTTTTTTTAAAAAGAGACTGTTTTTTCAACATTATGCCATGAGCCGTCTAGAAAATGGGTGCCGCGAGCAGTGATTTATATCTTTTGCAGGGTTTCCAGAGGCTTAGTATTGAACAGTATCACTGCTCCTAAAGCAAACCTGACACAAGAGCAAATTATACACTCACAGGGATCATTTTAAGAATTATGTATTTCAATAGCATATTAAATGTCCATCCATTTTGGATTGCAGAAACAGGCTAATAAACTTAATGTGATGCATATTTGTTGTGTCAAAAGTAAATGAAACAATCAAGAAAGAGATTTATGCAATAATACCAATAAATGTTCAATCATGTTACATGACAGGTTTATGTATTTTTCACTAATAAATCTAAATTGTTTCAAATACTTAGGAACCATTTAATATCTTGAATATATTGAGTATATAAACAGGTTCTGAAGTATTATTAGCCTGGTATTATTAGCAGTTCATCCAATTAGGCCTACATATTTCTGTGGATGTAATGAAACCTATTTCTTGAATAAAACACTGTTAATGATTTCTCCAGGTCCCAGCATAAACACACAAGACCAACAAAGTTGTAATTTACTTCAAAGAAGACTCTAAAAGAGCTATGAAGACACTTCCTCGTGGATCAGCTCGTTCATTTGTATAATGAAAACATCACTATTATATATCAGTTTCCAGTCTAAATGATCATGATCCCTCTGTGTGTGTGTGTGTGTGTGTGTGTGCGTGCGTGTGGGGGGTGGTGGTGGTGGCGGTGGGGTCTGACTCTTGAAAAGGTCAGTTAGTCCGACACAGAATGTCAATGGGTGTCATTTCGTATACTCAAATCATTTTTGCATAAATGGGATGTGTGCAATGACAAACACCTGATGTTAAATGCCAAAGAGAGGGATTCCTCCTTTCTTTTTTCTTTCTTTCTTTTAACTGTCACTGTTATGAAAGTGCAAGTTTAATAAATAAGTGAGGGAGTCGGGGGAGTGGGGGCTCTGAAAAGTAGCACTTCAACAATTATTGTCCTTTGTTCTGCTGAGGCTACTACTTAATATTTGATGACTCTCTTCCTTCCGTTTGGCCCCTCTCCTTCTGGGCCGTTCTCTTCTTTTTTGTCCCAGTTCTTGAAAGGTCAGGCTGCCTCAGTTGACCTCTGTTATTTAGTGCCAGGACAAAAAGGATCCGCTTCCTGAAATGCATTATCCTGACATGCAAATTCCAATACTCAAATGTGTGTCTCTCTTACTATGAATACAATATAGTTCAAGAAATCCTTTTTTTTTTCTTCAGACATTACTGTCTTGCAGAGATTACTTGTAAAAGCATCTCATTGATCCAAAGTAAATCCAGGGGGAGCCTTTCCCTGTAGCTGATCAGTAGTCGACACAAAGGTTAAAAAAAAAAGCTGCAGGAAAGATTTGAAGCAGAAGTAGCTGAGCAGAAAATCATGTGCATGGTGCAGAAAAATTCCCTGTCAGGTCCAGAATGCAGAGTGAGATGCAGGCGAACACTATTCATTTTTAATAATCGAGTCAACAGTAAAGTTACGGAGCAAAGTTTGACAGATTGGTGAAACTAAAAACAGCCTTTTAGCACCTTACAAAGACAGTGCTTCTGTTGTGGCTTGGCAGCTGGGACTGGCACACTGGCATCCGCACAGCTTTTCCAGAGTAAAATATCCTCACTTGACCATTTTAGCAACCTCATCACACTCTAACTGAGCTGTGCTCCATTTGCTGAAGACCAAACCCTGCAACATCAGGGGAAATTTACAGAAAAAAAATACTTTAATTGAGTCATTATGTTGCCGTAATTGTGCGTGGTTATGACAGGTATGATTTGTGTGCCAATATTTGTTATACCCAAGAGGACCTGTGATCGAATTACAGGAGAAAATTGTGTTTTGCCTTATCTTTTTTTTTCTTTAAAGGACAGATGGAGAGTATAAGTGTAAAGTGGTTGGAAACTGAAGCTACAAAACCCACATTAAGGAGAAATGAACAAAGACACTTGACCTACAACACACAAAAAAACATGTATATTTGTGAATTATAATATAAAACTGCACATATTCACAAAAGCGACGCAACCTTAACTGTTTTTGCTTAAAACATCACTTTGTTGCTATGCTGTTGCTGTTGTTAACTCAGCTCTACTGACCATATTTGTGTTTGCTCTTTTATATGCGTGGTGTTCAACAAATTTAGTTTGTGTTGCTGATTCAGGGAGTGTATGACATTACCTTCCAGTCAATGCTAACACAGTCATTTTCCTCCGTTAACTCCTCTAAGTACTTCCATCCTCCTGTTCTGTCTAATCCTCTCACCTCTTCACTGACTTCCTGTCTTTTTCAATTATCCACTTCCATCTCGCTCACTAATGATGCTCCCATCAGACTGTGGTTGTCCTGTCTGCTCCCAGGTTGCATCTGTATTAAAGTGTGTGTGTGTGTTTTTTCCCCTAAAAATAAACTTGAGTGTAGGATTCTTGATTGGGTCCTGTTTCCAAGGAAATGTAGCTTACGTGTGACATTCCTGCCACTATAAGAGCATATCCAAAGTGCACATAAGAAATGCAGCTAATCATGTGGCATTTTTGAGCAGCTGCAGACGAATCAGGTGACGGTATTAAGAGGAGATGAATGCGAATGCACAGGCATTTTAATAACTTGTGCAGGAGCCAACTAGACGGCTTAATTCTGATTTTTTCTTTTTTTTTTTTCTGGGTGAACTTGCCAAAAGAGTTTTGATGATAAGACTGTTAATGTCTGTTTTTTCATGACTTTTGGGAGAAAAAGAAAGGGGTGGGCATAAAGGACACAGGCACATTAAGGATGATTGAGTCATGACAGTTCATTTGAAGACCGACTTAACATGAAGTCATCTGGCTTGTGCTGACACTAGGTGGCAGTCTTGGCCTAAATGGAGACTTATTTCCCAGTTGACATCAGACATAAGTGTGACTGGCTCATGTAAATCAGCGTTTGTGTACATGTGAATGTCTGTGTGTGTGCTCGAGTGCATGTCCGTGTATGTGTGTGTGTGTGTGTGTGTGTGTGTGTGTGCTGACGGCTCTTTTCAGTCAAGCCAAGTTCTGCAAAGTCTCAGCTGACACTCCGTTGACACTGATGACGGTTAAAGCTCTCTTTCTCACTTTCACACAGACGGTCACATCAGTGCTCCCATGCTGGGGGACGATGGCAGAGGTGCTTGGCCTGGTTTGCTACACTGTTCACTCATCACAAGTGCAGTGTAATATACAGTGTCTAATATTAAACAGAAATTACTTTTGCATTCTTCCATCATGCTGAAGAACCTTCTGATTCACAGCAGGGTTATCTCATATTAAGTGTCCTGCATTCCCTGCTGTACTCACTGACCTGAAGTTTATTTACTCGTTACTACTAAATTTATTGTGGATTTCTTGGTAGGATGTCTTTATGTGTACATTTTCAGCTCCTCGAATATATATGTACACCCTTTGAAGGTGCAAAATATGTTTAACTTGGGAAAAAAGGATGGATGAAACAAGTTTCTTGAAGACAAACAGGTGTTTAGCACCCTTTATCCTTTCTTATTATTCTGAGCAGTTTGCCAGGAACTTCCACTGAAAGAATTCCCCATATCATGATGCAGCCTCAACCGTGCTTCATAATATGGCCAGTGTTCATGTGTTTCCTTTTATCATGGGTGCACTCAAAACATGTGTTTTTGTCTGAATGCTAGAGCCACATTTCCACAGATGCCACTTTTGGAACTCCAACCTGCTGCAGAACTTTACAGCTTCTTCAGAGTTACATTTGGCCTCTGATGTTGGTCCCTGAGTTTTGCTGGTTTGTCCTCCCTTTGCAGATTATTCACAATGCCATATTCTAATGTTTAATAATGGAATTAATGGTTCTCTGAGGGATTTGCAAAGTTTTGAATATTTCTCAATACCTCTAATCTCTTTGTCTCTGACCTGTTTGGAGACCTCCCTGCTGACTGGCCTCTCGTCAGGGTTAGATTGAGAGACATTTCTTGGGAGAAAACCATAGTACCTGGTGAAAACCCAGCCTATAGTTTATGCTGACATAATGTCCTATGAGTAATAGATTAATGCCTTTCTGTGCCCATCAAAGGAATATGCCATTTGAACATTTGTTTTTATTATAGGTCCTGAAGACAAGAGAAAGATCATTTTGACAAAATTAAAAGATTTCTCACACACTGAGATCCTTCTCAGTGTGTGAGAAATCAGTGTTCTTTTTGACTCTGAGCTGGATTTCATTTCACAGATTAGAAATGTAACAAAGACAGGATTTTATCATCTTAAAAATATTGCCAGAGTCTGCCCATTTCCCTCTCTTGGTGCTGATGCTTTTATTTCTAGTAGACTAGATATATATTATATTTATCTGAACTGCTTTTAAATTACGAGCTCTCATGGACCCTCTGCTTGTTGCTAAAGTGAGAACAAAAACCTGTGGTGAGACCTATTTGTGTGTGTGCATGTATGTGACATGCACAATAATGAATTGCTATGTTTTATATTTTGGTGTGATGGCTTGTCTTATATTAATTGTTTTTAACATGTAAAGCACTTTGTGTTGCCTTGGTATGAAAAGTGCCTCATAAATCAAGTCTGATTTGATTTGAACGCTTGATTTGATAACAAGCAGCCAAGACCAGGCAGGACAAAACTCAAAAGTGGAGCCTCCTTGGTTTTGTTTCGAGGAAACAAGGAAAGCACTGCTGTGGCCCGCTTTTACTAAAATGACATCAGGCCTGGGTCAAACCGTCCACCCCCCCTGCACCTGCTGCTCTAGAGAAGCATCTTGCTGCGACCTGCGAGATGCTTGACATCAAGCCCCGCCCACATCCAAATCAGCCATTTTGCATTATTTAACTCCCACCCCAGCCTTCCTACCTAACCCTCATCCTATTTCGAACCACCAACCTTCCTCTTTTCCTTAACCCTAACCTTCCCTTACTCTCAACCGTATTCCTACCACCCTGATTCCAAAAGAAAATCTAAAAACAACACATGTTTCTATCAAGAATAGAATTAGTAGAACAAAGGTCAAACATTTTTATGTCTGTTATTTGAAATTTTTGACAAAAAAAAAACACTTCTGCTGTATATGTCACTGTCCAAAAAAAAGTTTTATCAAAAAACAAAAACAAAAAAAAAAAACTCAAAATGAACCCCAAAAATTATTATTTTTTAATTATTTTTATAATGATTATTTATTTATTTAAATGAAAAATCACAATGTTAAGACAGAGAAACACAGTTCAGAAAGAGATGGAGAAAAAAAAATTTGGGTGGGGGGGATAGAAAGGAGGGGTGTAAGGGAGAAGGGGGAAAGGGGATAAGGGGGGAAGGGGGATGAGGCGGGAGCGGGACATGGGGTTGGGGGTAGAGTACCTGGCGAAAACCCAGCCAATACCAAGCCAACAATTTAACCACATAATGCCTTATCACCAATAGATTAGAATATTGGTTCAAATGTACCAAATTAGGTCTTTTCAAAATTTAAGAAGAATTTCTTCCAAAATAAAATCCAATTGTTGTCTGGGGGAAAATAAACTTTCAATTTCCATAATTTAAATTGCTTTTATTTTTATTTCATTTTATTTTCTCTGGCATCAGAGACTGGATGTCATGGTAAAGTAGCCATTGAAATAAATACATCTAAAATATTTATAATACATAACCTTCCTTTAACAAAAAGTAGCCTACATACACAAAGGCAATTCAAAGTGCTTTTTCAAGGCATTAAGATGATGGCTTCCACCTCGGACACAATTGTTTCAATTTCTTTTTAATTTTTTAATGTACTTCTCTCCTCAAAGGCCCATTTCATTCATGAATGGAATCTAGGCAAGTGGTTTCTTTATATGGAGAAATGGGAGTGTGGTAATATGCTTATCACAATCTGCCAGCCTGTCAATTTAAAATGGTTCTGATTTCCAAACATGGTAAGAAGAAAACCGGCCGGTGCACAAGTTTCATGAATTCCACATAGATTTTGCGTATGCACTTATTTTGTACCGGAAATTATCCATTCACAGATTAATGCTTATAAAGCAGTTTTAATAGTCATAAAAGTGTTTTGAAATTGATATTTTATATATTTGCATGTTAACAAGGTTCCACCTTTCCAACCGCCTTTTTTTTTCATTTTTAATTAAAATTTTACCACCAAATAACAACTGTACCAAATGCAACATTAACAATTTAGGAATGTGCTAATGTTAAGGTTTAAATAACTATATGAAAAACTAGCTACATAAATACTTACAAACACAAAATGTGCAAAACCTCAAAAACATCATAATGTACCATATATCAGCACAAAGCTGCGCTTCCCAGCTTCCAGAATCTGTTGGAATTACGCTGATAACGTAAATGGTTGAAGAGTTACAGTAATTTGAAAAATGCACGTCATTTACTATCGCCAGCTATGTCTCCGGTTTAGAAGAGTTATCTTATTATTCACTTAAAAATCAATGACTGGAGTTCACATCAGTTGGAGCTGCTACCTGCTGACTCAGCAAGTCTGTCAGTCACTCGGTTTAGCAAAGCCAGTGGAGCCGAGTCCGTCTCTGACTCGCACTGCTGGCTTTCCGGTTGAGTCCAACACACACTCGGTTCAGCTAGATCACCTGAGTCTGCAGTGTTTCCGCTACGCCGCTATCTGCTCTCACTCATGCCAGTTCTTTTTTTCTTTTTTTTTTTTTAAACTCAGAGGTATCGGCAACAACAGGCAAAAAGCCTACAGAGCCTTTTTTCTCATCATTGTATGAATTTTTTCTTTTTTCTTTTTCCTTAATAAAGAAAGTGAGGGGGATATGAAGGGGGGGGGGGGATGAGGGGGAGGGATAAGGGGATAAGTGTCTGCTGCAAATCTAAAAAACAAAACAAACAAAAAAAAAACACGCACACACAAACAAGACATTGGGAGAAAGACACTGGGCATCTGAGAGTGAGAGAGAAAAAAAAAAACAGAAACAGGCAGAGACAAAAACAACAACCATCCAAGCCCAGGTCTCTAAAACTGAATCAGGACCACTGCAGTTATCTGTCTCCATCAAAACTGTGATGTGAGCATGTAGGTGAATGAGCAGGTGTGTATGTCCCCCCCCCCCCGCCCGGAGAGAGGGGGCGACCCCCGACAGCCGACGCCGGCGGGTCGGCACGTACCCCGATGCCCAAGATGGAATCCTCAGAGCCACCGGCGCATCCAGCTGCAAGAGCAGCGGCAGTAAGCGGAGATGGGCGCGGAGAGTGAGAAACCCCCCACAGGGAGCCACCCAGGCAAGCCCAGCAGCAAAGAGCCCCAAACCCAGGCTGGACAGTAGACACCCATT
>JBAMYA010035780.1:0-15647 GCA_037176975.1 Arrhamphus sclerolepis | reverse complement strand
TGTTCATCTTCAGTCTGGAGAACTCCCTCTGTACCTGGCTGGAGGTGAAGATGAGGCCGTGAGTGGTTGATGGGGGGAGGGGGAAATCTGTGAGTAAGTTGGTGTTAGTGTTTGAAGTGGGGGGACTCTGGAGTGGAGGGGGGCTGTGAAGTAAGTGGGGGCTGTCAGTTCGAGATGCAGATGAGCTGGTGGAGGGAGAAGGAGCCAGGTTGCTGTTTGGAGGAGGGGGCAGAGACTGCAGCAGAGGTGTAAATGGGTCCAGAGATGGGGGGGGGGGGCCAGATCCACAGCCGGAGCTCATTGTGGTGTCGAACCTATTGAAGAACAGGTTCAGCTCTGTAGAAAATTCTGGGCTGCATTTGACTCCAGGTGTGACTTTCCCACAGCCTGTTATCTTCTTCATCTCCTTCCACACCTCTTTTGTGTTGTTCTGCTCCATCTTGGCCTCGATCTTCTCCTTGTAGGTGTTTTTGGCCTCCCTCAGTTTCCTCTTCAGCTACTTCTGAGCTCCTGGTGATCTTTGGCCATGGAAGCCCTCTTCTTCCTGTTAAGAAGGCCTTTAAATGTCTTTATTTATCCATGGAAATAACCCGAAAGGTACTCTTAGAGAATGTTCTCACCATCGGTTTGAAGACTTTTTAACAAGACTTATTTAGTGAGCTGTTTTCACATTTTACAAATAGACTTTAATTTCGCAAAACACTGCCTACCAGTCATCCCAGTTCTGGGAAAGCAGCACAATCCCTAGCATTCAAATGTTTCTCACCTGGATGTCTTCCCAAAGAAACTCCCAGTTCAATTTCTTTTTGATCAGTGTCTTTTACAGCTGCACACAGGTATCAAACTGAAAGTTTTTCGTCCAGCTTGGCTCCCTATTTGTCCGTGTTTTGTTGAAAATACCTCTACAAAGTGAACTGCAGTATCAAAACGCCTCCACCAGGGCAATTTACAAAATCAGTTACATTGTGAATTCCCAACAAGAAGCAACATGCATGGATGTGCTGAAGCCAGCAATGTTGATGGTAAATTTTAGAGGTGTGGCAAAAACGGCATTCAGACGTGCAGAGTGTTGGGATGGGCAACTGTCTCTGCTCAAGAAAAAAAAAAAAAACCCTCAAAGATGTTCTTCTCTCCTCAGACTCTCCTCAGAAGGGAGAGAAGAATGACTTTTGTTCCTGGCCCCTCTATAAGACTCAGCTGCCTGTGACCTGTGGAAAAGTGGAGGGATCCCTCAGCCGAGACAGACTGGCTAAAGGTGGGAAAGTAGAGCTGAATGTCTGCAGCAATGTTTTTTTGTACGGTTCTCCGTTCAGCATGTGGCATAAATCACTACACAGAAAGCCTAATGTTGGCTGTAATGTAATATATGTGTGGACTCTTTTCTGTTAGCTAGCATGATCATACCCGTCCTCACATACACTGATTATAAACAGAGAACAGATTTTCAGCTGGAGCTCAGTTTCTTTTTGTTGAAGCTGGTGGGCTCCATAGAAAACAAAAAGCTTAGGATTTTTACAAAAAAAAAAAAAAAAAAAAGATCAGCGCCTGCATTTCTCTTGTGAATGAATACCGAATTCTTTTAATGTTTCAGGAGATAAATGCATCCTTGTGGATAAGCAGTGGTTTACTCCCGGTGAATTTGAAAGGTTTGCAGGGAGGGGAAGCGCCAAGAACTGGAAGTTGAGCATCCGATGTATGAAAATCCCTCTGGGAAAACTAATCAAGGTTTGATTAAAAATTCATTCTGGGCTGTTATATTCATCTCACCTTTTCAAAGCATCATCTTTTCGTGTCTGCCTTTTTAAGTCACCCCCCTCACAAAAATTTGTTTCGTTTCTGGAAATTCTTACAGGAGGGTCAGCTGAAATCAGCACGTTTCATTGGAGGAAATAAACAGGTAAAATTGAACTGGATAAAATCAAAAATACAATTATAATTGAGGAACTATGTTTATTTACAGTAATCTCTTGTCTTAAAAGGTCAAGAAGCCCCTGTTTCACTCCGATAATTCCACCACGGGTAAGCTGTCCTCACACAATACATGAAGTTTACATTTTACACTTGTTTGTTTTTAAATTTCTTTGGAAAGAGATTACAGTCCCACAAGCCATTATTAATATATAACGGATATTCTGATACCTAAAATGATATATAAGAATAAAATCGAATACCTACATGAACCAGTGACCCTGAACAGGAACTACTGCCGCAAGCTTTCATTTTTATCTGTATTTTATTAATGAAGTTGTTACTTTCAAACTCTCATATTTGAGAATAACAGAGATATCTCCTGAAGTGATTACTGTAATTCCCAACGTTTGTGTCTGATCAATGGGAAGGAGATGATGAAGAAGATGAAGAGAGTAACCTGGAAGATCAGGAGGAGAGTCGTTCAAGCAGCAGAGACTCCACGGATTTCACAGGTGCGCATTTCTGTAAAAGTTGCGTTATTTTTTCTTGCATTGACACCCAACCTCAAGAATAACAAAATGGATCAACCGTTGCTTTAATGCAAGTAATTTGTTGTGTTGTCTATAAGAAAATCATCGGTCCACCGTTTTTTGTGCCTCGGAAGTTGGAAGTCGGAGTTGGGAACGGCATCATAGCCGAGTTATCTGCATTCCAGTTACAATGTTGGAAAAAAGTTGCCAACCACCATTAAACAGTTAGAAGTCAGAAAACATGATGGCAACGTTTCCGAAAGCTATTCTCAGGCTTGCTTTGTCCAAATATAAGCAACTATGCAGCTATTGTTAGCCATTGTTAGCATGCCTTGCGTTGTAGTTTGCTCAAACCCCATTAAAACTGTTAATGACACGATAGCAACATTTCCATATAAGTGGAACAATACTATGTACATGGCTGATTTAGCACCACAAACACGAGTCAGAAGTTAATAAACAGACACTGGGTCAGACATCTTCAATTGTCAATTCGGTGGCGGTGAGGATTTTCTGACTTTCCTCCTTGGAATTCTGACTTCAGGGGGTGTTCCATATGAAGTTCCCACTCGGAAATCCCGACTTCCCAGTACAAATGGAATGCAGCATTAGCATTGGTGCTCTATTGACACAATTCTTCCCCAGACTCTTCACAGCCAGTCATGATGTTCCGTTAGTTCACGTAACAGCAGAACAAGCTGTATATTTGGAATGAGACTGATTATGCTCTTGTAGCTTTTAATTCACAGCTCAGATGTCAAGTTCACTCAAAATGCTAAGCAATTTGTAGCGAAAGTGGCTTTCGCCCAGGACTTTTCAAGCCCAACACAGAGATGTTGGCTGGTGGTGAAGCCGGATATCATTTATTAGCCCCTTACATGCTGGCTTTTCTTTGCAGAACATTTCCAAGTTTTTCCAGTCTTGGCAAATGTATGTAACTGCGACTTTCCTTAAAGGAGAAAATGTGAATTTTTCCACCTCATAGAGTAGACAAAATCACTGAAAAAGGGGACATGGGTTGTGCACGTGTCCTGTTGTTTTGGTTTGACTGGCACAAACACGTTTACGTCAGGGGTGTCAAACTCCTATTTCATCCCAGGCCACATCATCACCATGGTTACCATTAAAGGTCAACCAGCTATGTTGTCAGATTTCCAGCCACTTCCTAGACTCGGATATATATATGTATATATATATATATATATATATATAAAAGACTTTTTTCATAAAATCTCAAATCTCACAAAATTTGTGACTTTTATAAAAGAATTGAGCAAATGACTTACATAAAAAAAAGAAGCAAAAAAAATTTTGAAAGAATCACTGCTGTAAATCTGGACATCGTTTTGATTACAGGTGGTGTGCTGTGGTTTTGTTTTTTTGTTTCATGTAAATATGTTTCTCACACAGAGGAGGGAGAAGAAGAGATGGAGGAGCAGGAGGAGCAGGAGGAGCAGCAACCAGAAACCAGCCCTGAACACTCCAAGACCAAGTTCCATGTGACATGTGGAGCTCTGTCTGGGACTTTATACAAGAGACGGTTTGCATCAGGTAGCTGCATGTCACAGAGACAGAGGAGAAAAGTGCATCCTGTTCGATACTCATTTTTACTCTCAGAGATGTGCAGCTTAAGTGAACAGGGTCATGAGATTTATTTATTTATTTTTTTAAAGAAGCGTTCCTCCTTTTTCGCTTGCTTCCTCTAGGAACTCGTGGGAAAAGTATTCGTACTGAGACGACATGGATGACTCCAGTGAAGTTCACGGACGAAGCGTTGGGCCGGCTGGATGGTTGCTGGAAAAAAGACATCACGTATAACGGAAAACCCCTCAATGCTCTCATAGAGGTAACAGCAGTCAACCACAAACCAGCGATTCTTTGCATGTGGAGCTGTTAGCTGAGCTTCTGAGTATTTGTGTGACGGGATGTGGTCTCTTGAGAAAATGCTCATCGTGCAACCCGAGTTTTCTCATTTAGCACTTGTCAAAGACGAAGTGAGTCACCCTGTCTGTGTACAAATAAGTTAAATGACAATTAACCCAAAAAAATCTCAGTACTGAATCCTCGTGCCTGGAGTTGGAGAAAATCGGATTCAAGTGAACAATTTTGCTTCATATTATATTGCGATATATGTGTGTACATATAAATTGTATGTGTGTGTGTGTGTATATATATACATATATATGTGTAAACTTTGTAAATAGAAAAAAATACTTCTTTTTATTACATAAATATGAAATCTAATGAAAAACATTTTAACCCCGAAAAAAATAAATCACATCATCAGATATTGTTGAAATTACCCAAAATGTTAAAAGTGCCCTTTATATTACATTTTATGGTTTTACAGTGTGAAAAACCAAAATTTTAAATATTGTGTATATAAATATTTTAAATTAAATCTTTGTGTGTGTGTGTATGTATGTGTATATATATACATATATATGTGTGTGTGTGTGTATATTTGTGTGTGTGTGTGTATATATATGTATTAACGCACATATAATGACTAAAACATGTAAACAAAAATGTCAGATGTATGAAAGGTTTGAACTGGAACTTTTAACTAATCAGTCTGAACAGGTGATCTATCAGTCAGTAATCAATCAACAGCCAATCAGAGACATTCTGATCAGCTTTTCTGCTGCAGATCGTCTGCATCTCTGTTTACAGCAGATCCTCCATGATTGACAGCTCAGAGGAGAGCAGGAGGCGGGCTCTAGCCCCCTTTCCTGTTATCTGATTGGCTGCTGCAACTGAGAGAGAAAATGCGCATTGCGAGAGAAAGATGAAGAGAGAGAGGAGGGGGTGTGGGGGTGTGGGGGGTGCTGATGGTCCTCAACAGTTCAGAGTCAGAGACGAGGAGGAAGAGGAGAGAGAGGTCACCTGACAGGAGGAGGGATTCTCCTGCAGGAGGAAAACAGAGGAGGAGTGAAGTTTGAGGACAAAGAGACACCTGAGGAAGAGGACGAGGAGAAATTCTCTCTGTTTTTAGAAAGCAGCAGAGAAACTTTTCCTTTTTTCTGTCATCTCATTCTTCCATTGTTCTCCACTTGTTCCCTCCATCCCTTCATCCTGTCCTCCAAATATCTCCTTCATCCTCTCCTCCATCCTCCTCCCTCATCCCTCCATCAGGGTGTGACGTCAGTTTTGGGGTGCTCTCTCTCTCTTTCTCTCGCTCTCTCTCTCCGTCTGTCTGCATGTGTGGGTGTGCTCGCTCGTCCAGCCTCCTCATCTCTTCTTCTTCTGTGTTTTGGAGGCGAGAGCTTCGTCACGCAGCTTTATTTGCAGTCAGGGAATCTCCTCGCTGCTGCAGAGGAGGCTGTCTGGATCTATCTGGACCAACGTCGGTGTCGGACCCAGAACCTCCTCTGAGACGTCCGGAGCGGGTGATGGTTCTGGCAGATGTGAGGGGGAGCAGGTGGATCAGGATCAGTTGGTGGACTAATCTCAGACTCGTTTTTAACTCTAAACTTGGTCCTCTGAAGGAGCTGAACTGATGCTGCTCTTCTTCTTCATTCATCAACTCAGATGAGTGTTTTTCTTGATCATTTCTAAAAAAAACAAAAAAAAAAACAGGAAACGTTGTGTGAGCCTCCTGTAGGATCCAGACCGGACCAGACCAGACCAGACCAAGCGCTGCTGTGGTTTTATGTAAAACAAACTCTCACATCCATAATTCAGCCTCCTCCTCCTCCTCTGGAGATCCAATCAGCTCACAGGAGACTCAGTGTTCCTCCTCGCCCTCAGGCTTTATCTGCCGGACCAGAACCTTTTGTGAACCTGCTGACGGGTAGCAGACTCTGGTGATCTGGACAAATGGAACAAACATCTGAGTCATCTGTAGGTTCAGACGGACACCCTCAGATTGTCATTTAAACCCTCCGCTGAAGAGAAGAAGAGGTTCTGTTCTGCTTGTGTTCAAACCCTGGTTCGGTCGGACTCTTTCCTCCTCTGGCTCGCCGCCATGATCGGCGTCAACAGCATCCACTCCACGGGCCGCATGCGCTCACGCTCGCTGTGCTCTGTCCGGAGCGGGCGGGACACCAGGGGCTCCGATGCCTTCAGGTACCCTCCCCGGGCCCCTCGGTCCCGCTCGCTGAAGCCACTGGCCTTCCCAGACCTGCTTGGCCGGTCCCAGGACGGGCATTCGCACCCGCAGAACCGCAAGAAGAAGGTAGAGCCAGGAAACGCATCCCGGGTTGTAACGTTTCACTTTAACTTTAACAGAACCAAGCCTCAGGACCGGTCCAGGTGTTTGGATTCACAGGAAGTTAGAAGAGCTTTGGTTGCCATGGAAATGAGTTGCATTTAGATGCTTCAACGACGATAAAAAGATACTTTAAATAGAGAAGGAGGTTTTTCTTGTCAAAAAAGTAAAAAAAAAAGAAAAGAAAAACTAAGCAGTTTAGGCGTTGTGCACAGGTAGACTCCAGGTGGTGTTCAAGCTTCTCCCCCTTCACGCTCCAACATGACAGATGTCCTTTCTGCAGAACACCTGTCTGTCTGCACCTGTCTGTCACGTAGCCAGGAGTTTGAGAGTTGGGATTTTGTAAATAAAGTTTTAATGTTAAAGTAAAAAGTTGGGTTTTGATGCAATGCAGTTTTTATGACAAAAAAATTGTCGAAATTTATGAAATTAGCAATATTACAACAGAAATTTGGGATTTTAGTGCAGTTATCCTTGTCAAGTTGCAGTTTTGTGAAGTTTAAATATTATTATCAAAAAGTTTCTATTTTACAGTAAGATTTTGCTATTATAAAACAGAAAATTACAATTAAACTAAACTTGCATTTTTGTGTCATAAATTTAAGTTTAAAAATTTCAGACAATTTTTCCCTATATAGTCACAGGATTTCAAATTAAAATTTTTTATGAAAATTTGTGATTTTAGTATATACTTGTAATTTGAATGAAAAATATTAGAGAATTTTGCATCATTCATTATTTTATAACAATGTTGACATTACGTGAAATATAGTAGCAGTTTTACAAAATTTGCAATTTTGCAACCAAAAGTTGTGGTTTGATGTAATTTGTTTGATTTTGAAATAATTTGTCAAAATTTATGAAAATTTAATTTTTACAGCAAAAACATGGCGGTTGTGATTTATTGAAGTTTAATATTTTTACAACAAAAAGTTGTAATATTACATCAAGATTTTGTGACCATAAAACATAAAGTTGCAGTCATAAATTTTATTTAAAAATATTCGACAAAATTTAGCTTTTTTTCAACCAAAAGTTGTGATATTCATATAATGTTTAATTTTTAACAAAGGTTGGTGATATTTTGTAATTTGCAATTTCACAGCAAAAATTTTTTTTTTTGCTTTCCTACCACAGTCAAAATTCCATGTCAAAAAGTTTTTTGTTTTTTTTTTGGTTTTTTAAATATATATATTTTGAAATTTGTGGTTTTAAGGGAAAATGTCACTTTCTCTCCAGATTATATTATATTATGTTATAATATAATATATTATATGTTACTGATTTGCTGCTGAACACACCTCTAGGTGGCACTTCAGTAAGAAAATTTATAGATAACAGTAATTCTTAGCCACACCCACTCCATCTATTACGTTTTAAAAATGTTACAGATTTTTAATTTACAAAAGTACTGAAAGTGAAATGAGCTTGTCTGAGACGTTTCACTGATTTTCAATAACCTGACCTTTGATTGGACAATCCTTTACAAAGTTGCACGCACATAGAAGTTTTGGGTGTCAGTATGTTGTGATGTAATGAATTAAAAATGAACCAACATCAAATCAGTTCATGATTGTGTGATTTAGTTGTTTGTTCAGACGTTAGTTTAACTCATTTCGTGACAACATACAGCAGTGCTAACAGTTAAAGCAAAAGCAGGTGAGTGTGCGTGCACGTGTGTAAGTGCACATGTCCTGTCCAGCTGACGGTGTGTCGTGTCTCCACAGACGCTGTACAGCTCCATCAAGAACGAGAAGCTGCAGTGGACCATGTAAGTGTGAACGCTCGCATACATACATCTGTTTGTGTGGCTGACTCCCTCATTTCAGCCTGTGTTGCCGTGGTAACCGAGCCCTGCTTCTTCCCTCGCTGTAATTACAGGTCAGCATCCCAACGCCCATACATATGGTGTTGTTCAGCCCTAAACATCAGCTCACATACACAAATACTACCTCAGACCAACAACAGAGTGTAACTTTTTCAGCTGAAGTATTGTTTTTGTCACAAAAATGAAGCAAAAACAAAAAAACACATGGGCAGTCCTAAGTAGGTGAACTGACCTTCAGCAGGTGAACAGAGTTCAACGTCCTCCAGTGAGAACGATTAGTGACAACGAAGTTTAGACCAGTCTAGACGTCTCAAGACCAAGTATAGACCAGTATAGACTAGTCTGTATCAGTCTACACCAAGTGTAGACCAGTCTATATCAGTATAGACCAGTCTAGACCAAGTATAGACCAAGAATCGACATTATAGTCCAGTCTAGACCAAGTATAGGCCAAGTGTCAACTAGTCAAGTCCAGTCTAGATCAGTCTAGAACATATATAGACCAAGTATCAACCATTGTAGTCCAGTCTAAATCAATCTCGACCATGTACAGACCAGTCTAGACCAAGACCAAGTATTGGCAACACATAGATCAGTGAAGACCATGCATATACCAGTGTAGATCAGTCTAGACCAAGTATAGACCAGTATTGACGAGTATAGACCAAGCATTAGCCACTCTAGACCACGTATGAACCAAGCATAAGACCAGTCTAGACCAAGTTTAAACCCATCTAGATCACTCTAGACCAAGTATGGACAAGGCATAGGCCATTCTAGACCAAGTATAGACCCAAATACAGCAGTATAGACCATGTGAGACCAGTCTAGACCAAATATAAACCCGTCTAGATCAGTCTAGACAAAGTATAGACCAACCATAGACCAGTCTACATCAGTCTAGACCAGCCTAAACCAATTATAGACCAAGGATAGACCACTCTAGACAAAGTATGGTACAATCATAGATCAGTCTAGGCCAAGTATAGACCTGTCTACAGCAGCCTAGACCAAGTATAGACAAGTACTGACTTGTCTAGACCAGGTAACGACTAGCCTAGAAGAAGTTAGACTAGTCTTGACCAGTCTAGTCCCAACTCTAACCCATCAGTGACAGGTATGAGCTGTAGTTAAAAAGAAAAGAAAAGTGAAACTTATAAGAATTAATGACTCAGTTAGGTCACATTTATTTAGTGAGGTCATATTTACTTGGTCAAGGTCTAAGCCAGTCTAGACCAAGTAAATCTGACTTCACTAAGTATCAATTACCTGGTAGGATGTTTAATTCTAATAAATCTTACTGAGAGGCTTTTTATTAACGACAGTTCATATCTATTATTGATGGGGCTAGACTGCTCTAGACTGGCCTATACTTTGACTAGAGTGGTCTAAACCAAGGTCTAGGCCCATCTAGACCAATCTAGACCAAGTAAATGTGCCTTCACTAAGTATCTATTATTGATGGGGCTAGACTGGTGTATACTGGTGTATACTGGTTCGCAAGCTCGTGAATCATGGGAAGTACCATGTCTCTGGTCTCTGCAGTGATGAAGAGGAGCTGAGGAAGTCCATGTCAGAGCTGGCTGACGTCCGCACAGACTCCGCCTCCCACACCATGAAACGGCTTGGGACTGGAGGAAACCCACTGGTGGGCGTGGCCCATCAAGCCGACGGCGAGCTGTACAAGTGTGGCTTCCTGGTCCGCAAAGTCCACGCTGACCCTGATGGGAAGAGAAGTACTGCTGCTCCTCCTAGTTCTCATATTTATATTAGAGAAAAACAGAATTAGTTCTTTTTCCTCCTTCTGCCCCAATTAAAACCTTAAACTTTGTCACAAACTAAATTTATATGATCAATGAAGCCTGCTTAAGAACATAAATGGTTTCCTGTCTGATATCCCATAACGCCTTGCCCTTTTGCAGCTCCGCGGGGTAAGAGGGGCTGGAAGTCGTACTACGCCATGCTGAAGGGTCTGGTGCTCTACCTGCAGAAGGTAAATTCTTAGACTACATTTCCCAGCAACACTTTTTTTTTTTAAACTATTGATTTAACTGAAGACCTAGAGGACCTGTGGAGGACCAGAGGTGTCACTGGAATGGTCCTTAAAGCAATTTAATAATCTGTGATTAACTGGTAAATAAAATACAGATTACCAAGTTAGATGGCAAATTAACTAATAAATCCATGAATAATATTCTATTTTATAAATATATAATTCTATTTTTTCTTAATGATTGATATAGATCTCACTAGCTATCTATATTTAAATAATTAAATATTTTATTTTTAAATATATTTTAAGTAATGCTTTTTAATGATTTAAAAAAAAAGCTAGTTATCTATTGGAAAATACATTTTTAAATAAACTAAAATTCCATTGACATTGAATTAATTAGTTATATAATTCTATTTTTTCATTAAAACATCCACAAAGAAAATACTGAATGAATTTGACTGTTTATTTGCAAATGTATTCATTAGTTTGCCATCCAATTTAGTAATCAATACTTTTATTTCTTTGATTCCACCTACACCTCTGGTCCTCCGTATAGTTTGGTTAATGACTTGAACTGGACGCTGAGCCTGAGAGGTTTAGAGCAGCACCTAGTGGCCAGCAGAGGCATCACACCCAGAAACATCTCAGTTAGATCACTTCATCCCTTTGATCACTTCATTCAAAAATCTATAAAGATATATTTCTCTCATGCAAATAAAACTTTAGACAAGAAGAACTTTTATTCCACTTTGCCATTATAAAAAAGAACAAAAAAAATCTTGTGATCTGCAGGACGAGTACAGGACGGAGCGTGAGCTGACGGAGGACGACGTGAAGAATGCCGTGTCCATCCATCACTCTCTGGCGCTGAGAGCAGCTGACTACAGCAAGAGGCCCAACGTGTTCTATCTGAGGACGGCGGACTGGAGGGTCTTCCTGTTCCAGGCGCCGTGAGTCCCCGCCTCCATCCTGCTGCTGCGGCGTTTCTCCTGGGAACGCCATGGCTGCTCACATTTGTGTGTTTCCTCCCACAGGAACGGCGAGCAGATGCAGTCGTGGATCACGCGCATCAACCTGGTGGCGGCCACGTTTTCTGCTCCTCCGTTCCCAGCAGCCATCGGCTCTCAGAAGCGCTTCAGCCGTCCGCTGCTGCCGGGATCCAACACCAAGCTGTCGCAGGTACCACCCGCCGGTCCTGCAACCGGATCGCTCCTCCACCGTCTTGGTCCTTTAGTCGGGCCGAGCTCAACCGCTCTCATCTGTCTCCCACAGGAGGAGCAGGCCAAGTCCCACGAGGGCCGGTTCCGGGCGGTTTCCTCTGAGCTGCTGGAGCTGACGGCCGCAACGCCGGACCGGAAGGTGAAAGGACGTGAGCTGGAGGAGCAGAAGCTCCGGAAAGAGTACCTGGAGTTTGAGGTGAGGAAGGAAAGTGGGCACAATTACAGGTAGAACAGGTAGAACTCGGACATCATGAAGCTGGTCGAGGCAGTTTCATGAACCTGAACCACACGGAGATGCTCTGGACTGATCCAGAGACCTGTTCACACCAGACCAGACACTTAAACATGAATCTGAGGGACGAGGACCTGCAGAGTACCTGATGAGGGACGGAGCATCGTCATCTGGTATCCTAAACAACAACACATGACAACAATAAACAAAGCCAGAAAACACATCAACAACGTCATAAATAAACAACAACAACAAAAACAACAATAAACAACTTGGCTATGGAAGACCAGCAACGCCACTAAAATAATAAACTCAATGGGGAAATATTAAAAAGAAATATTCAGATAAATGTTTTATTTACTAAAATTAATAATTCTTAGTGTTTTGAGTCGTCTTAACATTTTGTTTTTTTCTTTCTTTCGTCTCCTGCAGAAAACGCGGTACGGAACGTACGCCATGCTGCTGAGAGCAAAGCTGTCAAGCGGCGTGGAGGACCTCACGGCCTTCGAGACCCGACTGTTCGACGACGGCGGCCTGCAGAGGGCGCACTCCAGCCCCACGTTGCCTCAGGATGGCGTCGTCAAGGAGAAGGGCCGTGGCGCCAGGACGTCCAAGAGCTTAAAGGTCACCTCCTCCTCCTCACCGTTGTCCGCCGCAGTGAAGAGCAGCAGCAGTGTCCGGGAGGGGGGCGGGAAGAAGAATGGCGGAGGGAACAACCAGAGGGCGGAGCTTCAGAAGCAAAGCAGCAGACAGGAAGAGGCAGCGTAATGGTGAGGATGTTCCTCCTCCCCTCGATTGGCTGAGCCAGTTTTCCTCCTGGTGAGACGTTTGAGGTTATCATGAAGATGGACAGACGGACAAGTCCTCCAGGAAACATCAACACACAGCTGCAGGCTTTCACAATAAAAACTTCATTTCCTGCTAGACTCAGTTATTTCAGGTATTTTATTGTGAAAAGACAAACAGGAAGTGTTGGCCTGCAATGAGGCCTTCAGGGTCACAAACTCTCCCCCCCCCCACCCCCCCACCCCCCCCCACCCCTCACGCTGACTTCTGCTCCGCTGCCCTCAGCAATGTGTGGGATTGTTGCCGTGGTGACAGAGCTAAAAGATGGGAGACTGTGGAGTCACCATGGCAACAAAAAAACAAACAAATAGAGACCGAGGCGACACAGGAACGCAATACCTCCTCCTCCACACCTCACTGTATGTGTGTGTGTTTGTGTGTGTGTGTGTGTGTGTGTGTGTGTGTGTGTGTTCCCTCTCACAGTTCTGCTGGAATCAGATGGTTCTATGGAAGTCCATTAGTGATAAAAATGTCAAAAAAGAAACCAGAAGAAATGTTGTGAAACTTGAACCAGGCAGATGCTGATAAAACTGTTGACTCTTTTAATGTTATTTAAACCAAAAGAATAAAGAATTTAATAACATTATTTTGAATCATATTAACTGTTAAATAAAATATTAACATTAAATGAAACATAATAAATTAAATAATAATGTAATATAAGCATGGCCAAAAAAAAGGAGCTTTACAAAAGATTTAAATTTTAAGTGTGGACTGTCAGACAGTTTTTTACTCACTTCTAAAATTTCTGCAATAAATTTCTGGTGAATTGTTTCAGTTTCTCACATTCAGTAATTATTCAGACATTTTTTTAACGACGAACACAAACTGTCTGAATAATAGCTAAAAAAATAATTTAATCATACCTTTATTTTTTTTTAATCATTAATAATGACTAAAAGTCAGTTTTGTCACTAGTGAGCTTCTGTAGTTTCCTTCTCTGCTGGAACACTTTTGAATCCGTCCCCTTTTTTTTCATGTAAATCTGTTGAGCATGTTGATGTTTTCAACGGTCGAGGTCACATGACCGAGGCGTGAGAGTTTTAATCATGTATTTTTGGTCAGAACACCAGTGAAACAGACCAACACAGAAACTTTTTTTTTAATTCCTGTGAACGGTCCTGCTGTTTCCTCCTACCATCACAGGGGGGCATCAGAGTTTTAATAGTATGTTTGTTTTTGTTTTGATGGTTTGCTGAACTCCACAGATGGAAAACTGTCAAAAGCTGCAGTTTGAAGTTCCTACAGATCTGAAATTCAAAGTGAAGATGATTCAGAAACAGTTTCATGAAAAAGACAAGTAGGAATTCTCAATCAGCTCTGAAACAATCATGTTTTCTTTCTTAAAGCTGCAGCTCTGAAGCCGACCAGAAAGAAATAGCTAAACGTAGTTCAGTTTACATGTGACACATCCGGACCTCCATATAGCTCAGTGCATTAACAGCAAACAGCCTCCAGGTGGGAGTAGAGAGAAACGGCTGCTGCAGTTGTTTGCTGGATCATTTATTTTTCCAGACATTTGTTTACAGATCAAATCAAAGCTTTGCAGGACCGGCTTCTACGGCTGTTTCCATTAAAACTTTTTTTTCACTTTTTTTTTTTGATCTGCCCGAGGTGAGACATCCAGGCCTCTTTAGAGCTCTGTAGCTCAGCCCTTTGTCACCATGGAGACGACGTTGTAAATTAGAACGGATCGCAACATGCGATGACTCCCAACAACTTTTTTTTGGGATACCGTATCTTTGCCAAAACTACAAAATTTTGTTGCAAAAATCTTTTTGACATAAAATTTCTAATTTTCATCCTAAAGCAGCTGTTTGATGATCGTGCGCCTTCCAAAGTTTTTCACAATTTATTTTTTTTTGTCTCCTAAGTAGTCTCACACCATTCATCGTAGAAACTTATTTATATTTATATTCTCCCAGAAATGAATGTATTTGTCGACTGTGGTACCTGAAAATGAAAAGGAGGAACTTTTTTTCCACTAAACCGCTCCAGAGTCCAGAGATTTCCTTCGACAGGACTCAGTTAAGCGTCAAAATGGAGGAAAATCTGTTGTCTTTTAGACGTTGCGACTCCCTGAGGAGAAACAGTTGTGGTTTTCTTGCTGGAAGCCTCCAGATGGCACAGAGGTCGATCATCTTTACTTTAGAACACAAAATCTGGGCTGGATTTCCAACCATGTTGCCAGTTTTTATTTAACAGACATAAATGCTGCTTTCCTTTGTCTTAGGTAGAAACTACACTTCCTGTCGAGCTTCAGTCTTGTAAATAGAGCCAGACATTTAAAATCCCAACCCGAAACCAACTTCGGTGTCCATCAGCCTCTCATCTTCGTCTTCATCATGTGTTTCAAGCGAAAACAGCTGTCAGTTTCTGTTTCCATGGAAACCAGCAGCAGGGTTCCCACTTGTGAAAGTGTGTGCGTGCGTGTGTGTGTGTGTATGTGTCGTCGTCAGCTCTTCGTCTGTAAATAAAGTTTTTGGACTTGCTGAAGAAGCCATACCGCTGCACTTTGCTTTTAGAGCTTTTAGATTCAGACTTTATTTATTCTGACAGCGACCGAGTTCCCGGAACCTCCCGGGTTCTGATCCGGTCCGACCAGTGCTGTACATACGTCACTTCCTGTCCAGTGTGGTGAACGCAAACGTGTTTGTGTCGTTCTGGAGGCTTAGAGACCAAAATTAAAACTATTTCAAAACACAAACGTGTCTGTCGCTTTCTTTTGGTCTTTCTTTTCATTAAGTCACTATTTTTCAGTTGCAGCTGTTTTCTGTTTATTTATTAAGCATTTATGTTCCATCCATCCATCCATCTTCTTCCGCTTCATCCGTTGCCGGGTCGCGGGGGTAGCAGCCTGAGCAGGGACATCCA
>JBAMYA010035759.1:0-15648 GCA_037176975.1 Arrhamphus sclerolepis | reverse complement strand
TCTTCACACCAAGCTGCTTACCTGTTGCAGATTCAGTCTTCCCAGCCTGGTGCAGGTCTACAATTTTGTTTCTGGTGCCGTTTGGCAGCTCTTTGGTCTTGGCCATAGTGGAGTTTAGAGTGTGACTGCTTGAGGTTGTGGACAGGTGTCTTTTATACTGATAACGAGTTCAAACAGGTGATATTAATAAAGGTAACGAGTGGAGGACAGAGGAGCCTCTTACAGAAGAAGTTACAGGTCTGTTAGAGCCAGAAATATGGCTTGTTTGTAAGTGACCAAATACTTATTTTCCACCATGATTTGCAAATAAATTCTTCAAAAATCAGACAATGTGATTTTCTGGATTTTTTTTCTCATTTTGTCATGAAGTGTACTTATGGTGAAAATTACAGGCCTCTGTCATCTTTTTAAGTGGGAGAACTTACACAATTGGTGGCTGACTGAATACTTTTTTTGCCCCACTGTATACATTTTATTTATTTATTTATGCAGGAAATGTGACAATAGAGATGGTTCAAAAAGTAAAGAATAACCCAACCTTTAACAGTAACCTGTTTGGTTTCTGGTTTCTAGCTTCTTGCAGCGTCATGAACATGCAGAGGCTCATCTCTTCTGCTCTGCTTCCAGTAATGATAAGAAACCTGAGGGCAAAGACAAAGGTTTCTATTTCCACATCTGCAAACTTGTTGCAAACTGAACTGTGCATGTACGCTTGCAGGAAGATCTGTTGCTGTTGTGAAAGTCCTGATGTGAGAGCGTCACGCATATTCCAGCAGCACTGTTCAGACTTCACTACTGCATCACCACATGTGAGAGGAAAATGGGAAATGTCTTCTGAAATCAGATCCCAGTAGGAGAGTCTTTCCACAGGATGCACACGCTGACAGCTCTGAAAATATTATACAAACACTACATGAAGAAAAACATCATAGCTTCACTGCTCAATACCATGAAGAGAACAAGTACTGCCATAAGGCATGACAGATCTGCATAAATGTAATATATTTTTATGGTAAATACTTTATCCTACAGCTGTGACTTTATAGACACAGACTTGTGGTTTGCTCACTTGTGACTTTCCAAACATAATTCACACTGGAATCTTCATTCTAGAGAAAAGAGGCTTTCTTGCGTGCAACCCTTCAAACAAGGCATGCATGTGTAGTTTTGTTTTTTTTTGTTTTGTTTTTTTTCTCTGATTAACAGACCGTAATGACTTTAACTTCTGATTTCTCAAATGAGGCTGGTAGAATTTAAGATGCACCTTTTGGTTTTTTTGTGTGAGATTACCAGGACCTTGGGTTGAAGTTACTGTCATGTCCACTCCTGGGAAGACGTGTTCCATTCATGAATGTAACACCATGTAAGATTGTGCTCTAGAGCACCCCCCCTCAGGTTGAGGAGCATAATTGTCTGTTACCGCCATTGTAAATATTGTCGCCTCGTCTCACTGCGTCTATTACAAAATAAACTATGAATCAGTGAGCAAACAAAGAACTTTAGAAATACAGCCAAATATCAACCAAACTCAAATGGACAGGATGTAGAAGGAGAGGAAAAAGACTTAGTAATCAAACAGCAGAAAGGCTAGGACGCTATCTGACTCACAGCCCTCCAGTCTTGGCTCACACCAGTGAGTTTATGCAGGCCTGGTATTGACTCATTGACTCTTGCCTCTTCTGACAAAACCCCATTCACCTTTTCACTGCCTCTGCCTTGACATTTGTAGTTATCGTGTACATTAGATAGCTTCATCTTTAGTTAGCATCTGGCTAACTCCACATAGTAAACACAGTGATCATGGTTGCCATGTTGGATTATTATAAGCAACTTTGAGTTGCTTGTCTTTCTGTAAATTTGCTTACAAATATTGGTTTCTGCTTATATGTTTCAGTTGTGGACCTATTGACCTTTCTGAAATTGGAATTTGAGACACATCAATGATAAAAAACAGGACACATGTGGAGAAGTGGCCTGTCCGATTGTGGGTTTCTACCGGGCATCTGGCAGCGCTTCAGTCGGGTTGAACATCATGTTCTATATAATCCTAGTAGAGGCACTGGACACGCAGCCAGACTGTGGTGAAAGTGTGATTTGTTTTGTTATAAGTTGTCTTACCGTTGTGTTACTGTAAAGAAAACTAAAGATCCTACTTTTAGGAAATTTAGAGATGTTTACACCTGCTGATGATCAATAAATAAAATGTATTTGATTAGGAACACCCTCCACTATGGAAGCAGTTATAAACTGGTTCTGCATTTTGTTTAATTGCAAATAACATTGTCTAACAGGCCATGTGTTGTTGTTCTGAAATTGGTAAGGAGCAGATATTGTTTAAAATCAGATACATAAACCTTTAAATCGGAACACACTGTCATTTCTTTTGCACAATATTGTATGGTGACTGTCATTATTCATGCCACTTCATGTAATTTGTTGGTATACATGATTTTTTTTAGTCTTCTAAAAACAACAATGTGACAATAAAGCATTTAAATTCAATCATTTATTGTCATACGCATAGACAAAAGCAAGGTTCACTGTACAATTAATGCTTTTTTGATATGATGCCACTGAATAATAGAAAAAAGTATTAAAATATAGAAAAAAAATAATGAAAATAGATAAATGTATCAATACAGAAAACACAATGTACATGTGCATGGATGGAAAAAAAAAAAAAAAAAAAAAAAAAAAAAAACTATGTACAACTCTAGCAGCAGCTTTTCAAATTAAGTGTAAGAAAAATATATTACTGTATTATTGATATTGTTGCATGTATTGATGTTACGGCTAATTCCACTGGGCTGTAGGTCTAAGTGTGAGAGTCTGTTGGTTCTTTAATCTTAATCCCACACTCCTGCACCTACAGCCATAGCCTTAAAAGAGGAAAGGCTGTGTCCTGGCGGGGGATGGGTCCCTGATAATGCCGCAGGCTCTCCAGTAAACTCTGAGATGGTAAATCTTGTGTAGAGAGGACACAGGCATCTGGACAAGCAGTTTTCACCACTCTCTGCAGGCGTTTGCTGTTACCGCACCACACCATGATGCAGCTGGTCCAGATGTTCTCAACGATAGCATTGTAGAATAACATGGTTTTCTGAGGAAGTACAGTTGATAATGAAGTATCTTGATCAGTTGTGGGACGTTGAGCATCCAGGTGGGGTTGAGATGCCCAGGAACTTGAAGGTGCTCCACCTCAGACTTGCAGTTCATCAGGAGTTGATGCAGCCTCCTCTGCCTCCTCATGTCCAGGATCATCTCCTTGGTCTTAACTATATTGAGGGAGATATTGGAGCTGCCACACTGTTCCTTGTCATCCCACTCCTGTACGTAGTTTCATCCCCCTCAGAGATCAAGCTAATGATTGTTGTGTCATCCTTGAACATCAAGACGACGTTGTCCAGAGGTGAAATAGCGGAGTTGTGTGTAAATAGTGAGTAAAACATCGGACTGAGAACATCCCTGGGGGGTGTCAGTGTTCACTGTCAGCTTTCTATACTTCCAGTTCTGACAGACTGCAGTCAGTGACAGAGAATGGAGATAAAGCCCAGGTGAATCCCTGTAGGAAATTATTGTTTTCAACGCTGAAGTCTGGTCCATACACAGTATCCTGACATAGAAGTCTTTATTTCAGGGTGAGCGAAGGGTGCTGATATTCAATCCTCAATGGACCTGCTGGTGTGTTAGGGATACTGTAGCAGGTCCAGTCTTGCAGGAGCCTGATATGAACCAGTAACACTCCCTCAAAGCTCGTATTAATGATTGGAGTGAGCGCTTCTGTCCTGTAATCCTTCGGTTTGGTAACCAGAGTCTTTGTGGGGAATGGGATGACTGGGAGGACTTCATCTGCATGATTGACAGGTTCCAGATTGTCATGAAGATGGCCAGTTCCTTCTGTGCTGGTTGTTTTCTGAGATTTAACTCCCCTGAGGGTATCAGAGTACATTAGAAGATGAGACAGCCAGCAGGGGGCATGCCTACTATCCACATGCCCCAAGTCTCCCACTTTGTCTTAACGTGACAGTAAAATTGTTGAATTCATTAGGTTGTAAGACAGAGCTGTGTGTAATTCCTGCAGAGGTATCTTAGTGGTCTGTGATGAGCTGTGTCTGGTGTTGGTGGAGGAGTCCTCCAGCTTCTGTGGTTGATCTGTTTGGCTTCCTTTTCTCAACCTATTTGGTGGATTTGTACTCACTGGCTCATCTCCTAATCTGAATGCCAGCGAGCATTCAGCACATGCCTGACCTGATTGTTCATCTAGGGCGTTCAGGGATGGCATGGGGACCGGTACACTATCTCTATCCTGGTCCATCTAAAGAGTGTTTATTTGATTTTCAATTAAATCATAGGCGTCTTTGAATAAGTGTTAGCCCGCTACCTGACCTGTGATGCTATCAAGCACACAAGCATGCTGAACTTGCATTCTCCTGTCCAGTGGTGGATTTAGCAATTTAGGAGCCCAAGACAAATATGGTTGTGGCTCCAAGGTTACAACACAGGCACGAATTCTTCAAGACGGCCGCTTTGCTTTGGTTTATTGAATGCCATGAAAACTACAGACATAAAACACAAAGGCTTTAGGCGCTTTATCGAGTTACAAACAACACGTTTGCTTCAAATAAAAGTTACCTTGTGGCTACCTGCCACTTAGGAGGTCCTAGGCTAATAATCTTACAGTCTTGTGCACTCTAAATTAGCATAATAATAAGAAATAAATAATAAGACCAACATAGATTACAAATTTACAGAATGTTACAACACAATCATGACAAAATACCTTGTAAAGCTCACGAATTGACCAGACTGCTGGAGTTGTGCTGGCATTTGAACTATTAGCAAATGCAATAGGAACAACAATAACATAACTGATATAAGAACAGGAGGTAAAGAGCGCAAACTGCTTTTATGCGTGGAAGACTTACTGCTGCTGCAAAGAAACCCTGCCAATGTCTGTGCCATACATCCTTTCTCTGGTCAGTTCCCTTTTGGATATATCAGGATAGAGGGTAAACTGGACAAAATCAGAGGCAATGCCCTTATCTAGACTCTGCCCACCTAGAATCAGGGAGGATTGGCAGTTTACATGGCAACAAGCTGGACTAACATATCTTGGAATTAAACCCACTTCACAGATGGAGGACATCATGAGTACCAATTTTTCTCCTCTGACTCAAAGAATAGAGTCTACCTTGTAAAGCTGGTCAAGGATGGGCTTGTCCCTTAATATCTTAAAGATGGTAGTGGTTCCTAGAATTTATTATTTACGCCAAATGTTACCATTCAGCTTACCAAAGGATATTTATTGGCATACAATACCATACCAAACCATCTATTAAAAAGACAAAACTCTCTGCAGCTATAGAGGATGGAGGATTGGGCCTCCCCAATATAGAGTGGTACCATTTCTCCTTCTGTCTGAAGCAACTATCAAAATTATGCAAACCCGGAGAAGACCAAGACTGGATTTCAGTTGAGGACAACCTTGTGTACCCTCTCCCAGTTCAGGCTTTTATTACTTAGACAGAAGCCCACATCCCTCAAGATAATCCCATCCTTTATTTCTCACAGGCAACAGGGAAGACCTGTCATGATATTATAGGTATCCACCCAGCCTTTACATACAACACCTCACTATGACATAATACTGAACTCAAAATAGAGGCCTTCATGGCCTACGTCACCGTGACATCACAACACTAGCTGGAGGTAAAACAAAGGAAAGCTGGAGGTAAACAATGTACACACTGTACGAAGAATGTCGTCCTGTTGTGTTTTTGGGTGCCAAAACCGAATAACTAAAAACACAAGCTTAATATTTTACTGAATACCAGCCGCTGCAACTCAAAAGAATCGTAGATAGCTGTGGTTGAACACGATTAAACGAAAGGATTGGACCGAAAATATCATCAAAAACTCCCGCGTTTACAGCGCACACTTCATATCAGGTAAGGTGTTTATTATGCAATATATTATCAGTTTTAGCCTGAATAACATCATTGACTAGACTAAATTGTGACTGAAATAACGGTTAGTTAATCATTATTTAGGGAATTATATATATATATACACACATATATATTGTACTGTAAATCTTGAACATGTCCATTCAAGATATAGTTATAGGCGTCTAACGATTTGTAGGCCTTCAGTTTTTCTTTTGTGTAGGCTCTTGGTTTCTCGATGAGGTACATATAAATATCTTGTCAAATCATCCATCCAATTACTGATAATGTAGGGGTCGGGGAATTTCGTCCCTTCGCCGAGAGTTAATTTTTTAAGATAACATTCTCTGTCCTGAAGAGTGAGTGTACTCACATATCCACTGAAATTGTTATTTTCCTTGTCCATTTTAGCATAAACACCGTTAAAACAGGATCCTATAAATCCGTAAAAAACAGGCTAAATTGACGTTGACAGGGTTTATGTGTGAGCGAGATGTTTTGCCTCAAGCTAAGCCCCCTTCCCCAAATACGTCACACTGTTTACATTCTGAGAAGGGATAGAGAAAAAAAACACTTTATTGGGCTGATTGGGTAAAATTGGGGATTGTTTACATTGGGGACGTGTTTGCTGATGAACAGATCATGTTCTTTGGACAGTTGAAGAAGAAATATGGAGTCCTGGAAAGAGATTTCTGGAAATACTTGCAATTAGAGTTACATTGGGGCACTTACTATAAAACAAAAATCTAGTACTAAAACTGAGCTCCATGCCACTGTGGAATGGGCTGGACAACTCAAGTATGAGGACACCCAAATTTGAAGGCCTTAGAAGATGCTGAGAGAGAGACATAGGAGGAAAAATATCAGCTGAGGCGTGAGGTGATGTTATTGGCTCCTGGTTTAAAGTGCCCAGGGAAATGCAATTACAGCTGATTAACTATAAAATTATAAATAGAGTCTACTAGATACCTAATAGAATGGCAAGATTGGCCCTGAGAAACTCTAATTTGTGTGGGACATCTTTCAGTTTTGGTTGCTACTTCCCTCTAATTACGATGCACATGTTGTATATCACAGTTTTTTTTTTGTTTTTTTGCTTTTTTTAGTTACTTTTTTTCTGCTATTGTATATTGTGTAAGTATATATTTAAATATAATGTGAAAAAGAGAAAAAAACAAAAATTCTAAAAAAAAAAGAGAGAGAAGCTTTTTCTTCTTGGTTTTATTTATTTTATTTTCACAAACACCACTATAACAACGTTAACTTTCAAGCCATTAACAATATGTATGAAATGCACCGATACTTAAGTGTCGTGTCTATTTAATGGACCTGGGAATCATCAACTAATTTTGTAATTTGTCCCATTTCTTTTCTGTTTACTCACAATATTATCATTTACATTTCCAGGCACTACAGGCAATTATTTAAAACACAAACAATCCAGTTACCATAGGATATGCAGAAGTTATATTGATCTTCAGCATGGAATGCTGCAGTTGTATTAAGAATAAAAATAAAAAGGTTAAAAAATTGTGAACATTTTAAGTTTTTAAGTTTCTTTACCGAGCTTATGGCTTGAGCTAAAATTGCAGTTTTACAAAGCGTTTGCATCCATTTGCATGCACAAATAGCTGCGTTGCAAATGTTTCTTGCTTCCGTACTATGCAAGCTGTACGTGTAATAACTGAGATCTCCACTTGGGGGCAGGATGCAGAGCCAAAAGTCAAAAATACAACTGTATATGAGAAGTGAGTCTAAGAATAAGTTATTCTTTTGTTTTTGTTGTGGTCACAGAAAGAAAATACAACATCAGCATTATTGTAGATGTTATGTATGTACCTGTACTCAGGTATATCCCAGACCTAAGCTTCACTATGTAATGACAAGGACCTTCAGATGAACTTTTGAACGTGACAGAGTGCATGTTGAATCCTGTTGATTTGGCCACAAACAGACATTTATAGATAAACCAGAGTTGCCAGACGGGAAATGTTGAAGTATTGTACCAGTGGCTTAAAATTTTCATATTTTGAGGAAAATAACTGTATGTACATACACATACAATAATTATCATAATTATCATCTAGCAACACTGAGAGAGACACATTTACACAATACAGTTTTAAAAACAAAACCATCAACATATGGTGCAGGATTTAGCAGAGGGATTTTAGTTTTAGTAGATATTGTGTGTGTTGTTGTTGCATTAGATTTCATTAAAAAAAAAAAATTAATACAAGACTACTTTTTCTGTAAGTTCATGAAAAGCAGAGAAATTATTATTCACACATCACAGTATTTTTGCAAAATATGCAGATTTTAAAGCAAACCTGCTCTTTATTCAAATGTTGTATCTTAAACACATTTTGACTCAAGGTAGGGATGCAGCTCTCCCCAAAAGGTGAACCTATATTAGTCAACAGAGAACGAGCAGAGATAAGGTAGAACAATCACATGCAAGTCAGCATGCAGCTTGCACTTGCTGCTGTTACACGTCATGTAGATTTAGATGTAGGTTTTTTTATGTGCAAGCATGCTTATGCTATACAGTATTTGGTGAAAAAGAGAGCTCACAAAGTTGCTCAAGAATAGAAACATGGTTTGGAGGAGTAGGGAAGGGGAGCCTTTGCATCTCTAGAGACTGCGAAAGATACAGATCTGAATATTAACTCGCAGAGACCCTATAGAGCTTTAATTATTGATTATCGAAGAGCTGCCAAAGCCCAAATGTGCTCTGTGAACAATCAGCTTAGGACATGCTACAAGGCAAAGGATCTGCACAGAAGCTAGATATTCAAAAAGGTAAAGCCATTCTTGAAGAGTTTTACACAGCATCCAGTATTATAGAGATTTTGAACAGTGAAACCATAAAGTAAAACCCCACATAATCCAAGCAGGGAGGCTATGAGAGACGTGACTGGCACATACAACACCAGCACCACTGATGTCAGTTTTGTTGAAACGAGCATATTCCTCAGAAATGGATTAGAGCCTGCAAGGGGATGTGATTAAGCGGTCGGATTTCAAAGTAGAGGAAAATACAGTAACACAATGAGAAATGTGTCTGATGGGTTTCTGAGCTTCAGAGATGTCAGTGGTAGCATTTCTCTGACCTGCTTCTCATTAGTCTGTTGGGTCTGTCACACTGCAATATGGTAGGCTACTGCTAACGCCTAATGTTGTTCGTGAGATTGGGGGCTAATTCTCAGACTCTGCGGACCGAGGCTGAGAGAGCCCAAGGTAGCTCTGTGGAAATCTCTTCCTTTTATTCTGAGTGGTATTTCATCTGGGCCCTGTGGTGACTTCATTTCATAGATTAACTCCCTTACAGTCCACAGACTTAATGTCCCCTTGCTCTCATATCATCTTGACCTGAACTGCATCATTCAGAAATGAATCGCGATCTACAATTTACGTATATGAAAGGTTACTACAGATAATGGAGTATCATATGCAATCATTTATTTGACAGTTGCAGATGTATTTTCCTTGCTGATATTTTCTTCTTTGACAGTGATTACTACCTGCAAAATGGTGCATTTCCTGATCTGTTAGGTGGCAGTAATACTTCATTTGAGATTTTTTTTTTTTTCAAACTGCTTCCTACAGAGAAAGTAACAAGTCAAATAAGTGATACAGATGATTCATTTTTACATCATTTTCTACCTTCAAACAATCATGCTTTACTACTACAATGCTGTAGCCTGGAAATCTAGTCTACCTTTTCAGGGCCTACATCCAGACGTCAACCCCCACTGCCCCAAAAGACCACAACCAACAGAGTAGCCCTGGTGGTCAGGAACAGTAACTTGGCACATCTAATAGCAGCTTCCTTCAGGTGATCTTGGCTCTTGGTAAGTTGATAGGATTTATTTAAATGCTCGAGAAAAACTAACCGTAGGAGGTCGGTTTTATTATACTTCTGGACACAAAACTGGAATAATCCTTAAAATCTTTCAAGATGTATGTACACTTCTATCTCAAATTTTTCTCTATCATGAGAAAAACTTGTAAACGAATAAACAAGTTACTTTCTTCAGTTTACTGTAAATCCATTTCATGAGTTTTGTTACAGGCATGAGCAGCACAGTAGTGCAGTGGTTCACACTATTTCCTAACAGCAGTAAGGTTCTAAGTTCGATACCTGGTCCAGGGCCTTTTCTCTGTGGAGTTTCAGCCAACCGGGTCTCATTGGAATTCGTGAAACTGTCGGGTTGGACTCTGCATGTTCTCCCTGTGTCTGCGTGGGTTCTCCAGGTGCTCCAGTTTCCTCCACATTTCAAAAACATGACACAGAGGTTCATATGTGGCAGCTCTCTGAGTATCATTTGCAATTTCAATGTGTAAGTGTAGCAATACAGCAATAACAAATAAAGGCTTCTTCTGAATTTCACACGGGGAAAGCAGCAGTCATCACCACATTGGTCAAAGTTTTCCAAAAAGGCTCCATCATTTAAGATGCTGTGTAACCTGTTCATGTTCAATCTGACTTCATTATGGCCAAATCATAAAAGATGATGCAAATCCAATTGCCAAATTCTCAAAACGTGGGAGTTGGAGAAGCAGGAGCACAGAAGGCATTTTACCATAAAGTCATGATGACCTAACATTCATTAATCTACAGATCTTCACGTCTTTCACGCCTTACCATTTAACTTTTACTCAGAGGAGCTGAACAAATATGGGGAATCATTAACGACCGCCAGCCCTATTTTCTCTTTACAAGACAAGTGGACACATGACCACATGAAATTACTTTAGTGGACTCCAAAAGTGACTTTTTGTTGGCATTATTAACATGCACGCTGGTGTGATTGTGTGACACGAGCTTTCAGGGCTGGAAAATCACTTCCTGTTGTCCTATATTCAGTTTCTCTGTCCTCTTGTCTTTCTCTTTTCTTCTGTCTGCTATATTCTGCCAAAGCTAATTGCTACACAGGCGCATCTGAGCGCTATGTACCCATCTGATCAAAGATGCCTCGGTCCTCTCAGTTCCATTTTGGTGATAAAACTTTCTTAACAATGTTGAAGATGGAGCGAAAACCTCAAAGTTGCTCAAACAAATAAACAGTAAAGCTCCTTAATCACACATATTTGTTACGGAAGGAAGATTTCAATATTTGATGATGCATATCGCTGGACAGCTTAGAACAATGAAGTGGTATAACGGGAATGAAATATTAAAGGTCCAGGACTACAGCTGAGCTGTGCATCAGTATGGTAATGGCCATCTGTTGGAAGCGCAGCGGTGCAGGAAAATACTTTTCATAGTAAAACAAGATAGGATTTGCATGACAAGATGTGCATACAAGTGTGACCTCCAGTCACAGTAGTATTCCTGTCATCACCTCACGAGATATGAAGCAAAATGCAAGAACTTGAGGGTTTAAAGTGAGAACTTGTAGAATGCAACATATTTCTCTCTCTCTTTCTCAAGTTTATACGTGTGAAATGCCCATCAATTAAGATAAACGTGTTACATTTTAGATGTATTTAAAATATGTTGGGTTTTTTTTAAGTCTCTGCAGATGTGAGAATAACAGTCGATGGAAGACATTAACATTACACAGTCCAAGAATGGCAGTAGCTACAGCAGCGCTAAATATGCTCGGAAGCAGGAGTAGATTTTGTTTGTAGCTATGAAAAGCTCAGAAACGCTAACATTTACATGTATGTAAAAAAAATAAAACAAAAAAAAAAAAGAATTACATGAAAACACCCGTAAATTCCATTTTACTATGTTTCATGAAGGATGCCCGTTGAAATCTGGTGTGATTTAAGGACGGGAAGCAAAATTAACTGGGCGATATTAAAACTGGACCTAAGGAAGACAGAAGGCAGGTAGTAACCGAAAGCAGCACAGAAGAAAACCAGAACATGGAAATAAGGCTAAAAACTAAACAGGAGCCTCACAAAAGTAGAGAACACAATAAAACCAAATATAACTTCACAAAACCAGGAGATGCATGCAAAGACACAAAAAGCATGAAACTCCGTAGACCATAGCAACCAGATCCTGAAAGCTGATGGCATTGCCATGTGCTCAGGGGTCAAGCTCTGGGTTTCTTAAACGCCTAGAGATGACTTGTCGTAAATAGGCGCTATATAAATAAATTGAATTGAATTGAAAGCAAAGGTTCACAAACTTGTTGTTCATAGGTGTATTATATCAGCTAATATTCTTCAATATATAAAATACCAAATATTTTACAGTTACTTTGGTTTTTATCTGGAGAGTTGACAGAAAGGTCAAAGCTTTGGTTCCACTAATAATACTGCAATAAAGTACATGGAAATAGAAATTTTTTCAGGAATATTTGACAGAATGTCATAAAATTTGAAAATGTGACAACTTGTCCCAAACTCAGATGGCAAATTCATCAAGCTTTTTAGAGATGTTGGTGGGTTTGGCAACATGATAATCCAAAAACATCCCAGGGCTTCAAATCAGATGCAAAATAAAAACTGAGACCTTTTTTCAAAGCCAGTCAGCGAGGACTGAGATGATACATTCCCACTGTGCTCAGCATAAACCTCAAATGCTTGTTTATTCTGTAATACATTACATTTTTTTGCATATTAGTCCACATTTACATGAAAATGATTATGCTAATTTATAATTAAATCCTTGAATCTGCACCTGCATTATCATGAGAATAAGGATAAGGGTAAATCAAGTGAAACTAATGTTGAAACCCACATTTCATGAAATATCTTTTCTGTTTTGCATTTTGGTCAAAATAAATGACAAAATCAACATATCCCTGTCTGTAAAACATCCCACAAACGTCCTGCACAGTTTTAATCTGTGATGTTATGTTTGAAAGATAACTAAAACATCACTTTGTAATGAAGTAATAACAGCAATTTTCTCATGTTCTCCATAGAAAGCTGAGCAATAATGACAAAAACCTTCAGACTGAGGTTGATGCTGATTATCATCTTGGTCTAAAAGCCAATTAAGAAGATGCCAGGCTACTGAAACTAATTATGTGGATGAAGTGAGTGAAATTGAACTGTTTTTGTAAACATAGTGGTATATATGGAGACAGAGGAAGGATTCTGCGTTACAGCAGGAATGTTTTCTTTTCAGGTCGTAAAACTGATGTTCTGAGGTGTTCTCGTTGCCACAAATATGTAGTATATGTTAGTAAACAGTGTTTTACAAATTGCTTCATTAGCTGCAGCCATGTGATCTCCATGTTCATGCAGTTTGCGCTCACATGATTTGAGTATTAGCCAGGAAGATGAGAAAGAATAATTTACTGCTACTTCATGACATCTGAGCCAAAACTCAGGGGGTCAGTTGGAAGTTTCTCACATCTCCCTCTGAACCCCCAGATGGGATGGATGGGAGCTCAACTTTTGAACTGTGAACTCGACATCAACAAATCCCTCTCATTACTGCTTTGAAACAGCTCACCACTTGACGGGGTCTCAGGGGGTTTCGTTTCACCATGTGATGTTGCATAGTTACATGGTACATGGTGATGCTGCAACAACAAGAAGAAAAAAAAAGATACACAAACACACTCTGAGAGAAGCTGTTACTGGTTTCATGATGGTCACATGGTTTGGTTAAGGTTTAAATATGTTTCAGTGAGGTTACAGTTGGGTTTCAAGATCAATAAATTTGAATTAACAACCCTACCTGAGGTGGACCAGAGTCCTCACCTAGATGGGTTCCAGCCCTCCATCTAAGTGAACATTTCTGAGGAAATCATACTGATATTAAAGAAATGGAATGACTGAGGTGGAGAGCAGCTGGTTTATCTCAAAGTCATGATTTAGTAAACTTTTGAAACAGATTTTAGAACAAAAAGTTACTAATTTTTGTCCTTTTTTTGTAAAATTTACACTTCTTCAGTTTTGATTTTTAAAAAGAAGTTATTTTTAAAGACATTTACAATTTTATGACTTGTAATTGTATGTCAAGAAGTTGCAAAAAGATGATATTTTCCAACAAAAAAATGTAATTTTAAGTTAACTCAAAATTTTATGACATTTATGAATGAGTGAATGAATGAATGAATGAATGAATTAATGAATGAATGAATGAATGAAACATTTATTGTCATCTCGTCACCCGGCACAATGAAATTATTTTCCAGTACAACCCGTCTGATTGTATGATAAAGTCTTGAGGTGTCTTTTTTGTTTTTTTAAAGTAAAAAAAATAGTTTTAATTTGTGATTTTTGTCAATTTTGTGATAATAAAGATTACAGTGTTTACAGTGTATACTGATGTGATATTGTGAAATTTGACATTTTACAAATTTCTTTACAAAAGTTTTCAATTATCTGCGATTATTCAACAATAATTCGTGATTTTTTCTTTGTTGTTTTTGCTTGTTTTTTTGATTGTTTTTGTTTTGTTTTTTATGTCCGAGTTCAGGAGTTAGCAGGAAATCTGAAACATAGCTGATTCAGAAAATAAAGAATTACCTTCCCTTCAATGGTAACCATGGTGATGATGTAGCTAGGGAGGAAAAGAGTCTGACACCTGTTTCAAAGAATTGAAAAAGAAAACTGGGATGGATGATTCACAGAAGTAATGATGAATGTAATTTCACTTTTGTCTTTTAAACTTTATAAATAAAAATTAAACAAACCAGATATGGCAAGAAAAAAATAAAGATTCCATTTAAAGGTCCCATATTATGCAAATTTCATATCTATTCATATTGATAAAGCACCAGAATAGTCACCTTTTTAAATCTTCTCTTCTAATCTTACTCTGACCAGCTTGCCACTTTGTTAATCTTTTGAAATTTTTGTAATTTTGAGAAACAGCATTAGACTCCTGTAATTTTTCTATGAGTTGTTAATTGGATTGTTTTGGTTGTTGTTTTTTGGCCATTTGTTGTACTGATGTTAGGAAGATTAAATAAAAACTTAATCTACTGATGCCGAATAATGCAAGAGAAATAGTGCTGATAATTTTTAGTCATTTATTTTTTGTTAAACCTATACAATAGATATATTGTATAGGTTTAATAAAGTTCTATCTATCTATCTATCTTTCTAGCCTTTTCTTTCAAGCTGTTCCATCTGGTTTATTGTTGTTACTTCTATAGCTGGGTGGCCTGAAAATGGAGTACATTACAGTTTAACTTAAAGTTGAGCCTTTGAAAGTCAGGAGAGGTATCATGACTTTTGGGTGAAGCTCTAACTGCTTTTTCAAACGTTTGTAAACTCATTTGATCAGTCGAATTCCATTTATTTCTTTGATTAAACGACATTGACCTTTTAACCTCTGACAATTTCACTGAATGTGGAAAATTTCAACAAATGTATTATTTTATGCAGTGACACTAATGGAGACAGTTAAAGACAATTTAAAGTTTTATTATGTAACTTGTTTAATACGCTCCTCACAAAGCTCGTAAATTTCATGCAAACCCGTACACGAAGGTTTGTAGACCACGTGCTAATTAATTCTTTTCCTGCTGTTCATTCTCATTTCTTAACATAAATACGTTCTTGTGAAACAAATCAGGGTTTTACACAGTGTTCATGAATCAGGAGCAGATTGTTTGTAAGGAGATGATTTATGTGTTCTGTTTGACCTTTGAGCTGCTGTTATGAATTTCCTCATCATCTAAAGGATACTGTAAAAAAAAAAAAAAAAAAAAAGAAAAACTACTTTTCCCTAACAAAGTCCCTCCCAGCCCTGTGAAGATGATGCTGCTGAGTGATGAAA